>CABHPP010105389.1:17999-38490 GCA_902168425.1 Peromyscus attwateri
TCTCTCTCTCTCTCTCTCTCTCTCTCTCTCTCTCTCTCTCTCTCTCTCTCACACACACACACACACACACACACACACACACACACCAAACCAACCAAGCAAACAAAAATAAGCACTCTCAACAGAAATAAATGATAATGTCTATGATAATGGAGATGTCAATCACCATGAGATGATTACCACACATCCTGTCATGCTTGAGAGTGTCACACGGCCCCTCATAAATGTGCATAATTAGTGTGTCAATTCAAATACTTACAAAACATTTTTAAAGAGTGGTCTTTGGAAATGAGGATTTGTTGTAGAATATTATTCTAACTAGGAATATTATTTTATATTATATTATATATTAACTAGTTACATTGTTTTTGCTGTGGAGTATTAATTTAACTGTGTAAAGGTGTGTTCCTTTTGTTTATGTTGTATTTGTTTATCAATGTAAGGATGTGTGTTTGGTTATGTGAAGATATGTTGCATCTGTTTCACCTTGCCCGCCTAAAGAACCTGATTGATCTAATAAAGAGCTGAACAGCCAATAGCTAGGCAGAGAAAGGATATGTGGGGTTAGCAGGCAGAGAGAATAAATAGGAGGAGAAATCTAGGCTCAAAAAGAAAGAAGACGGAGAGAATGAGGGAGACGCCCAGGGCCAGAAGCCAGCCAGATACAGAGACAACAAGAAAGTAAGAAAAGTTAAAAAGCCCTGAGGTAAAAGGTAGATAAGGAGAAACAGGTTAATTTAAGTTAAAAGAGCTAGCCAGAAACACGCCTAAGCTAGATCGAGCATTGAAAACTAATAGTAAGTCTCTGTGTCGTGATTTGGGAGCGGTTGGTGGACCAGAAGAAGTAGCGTGGTACAAGGATTTAAAAAAAAAAAAAGGCTTTCAGCATGGTAGACATGGTGACCCCACTGAGCAGCAGGAGCAGACAGGCTTCCGTTAGTAAATTTGAGAGGAAGGTTCCTGTAATTGGGCTAGAACTCTATTAGCAGCTGGCATGTGGTAAGAAAGATGAAAGATAAATTGAGCAGGGGATGTGGTTCAGTCAGGAGGGCACCTGCCTAGCATACACAGAGTCCTGGGCTCCATCCCAAGGTCAGCATAAAGCTGGGTATAGTGGCATGCTCCTGAAACACCAGCCAGCACTTGGAAGGAAGGAGAGTCAGAAGTCCTCAGTCATCCTTAGCTACAGAGATTTCAAGGCCAACCTGCGTAATATGAGACCCTGTCTCTAAGTTACAAGAAAAGAAAAAACATATAATATAAACTCAGTGTATAAGTTTGTAAAACAAAACAAAACAAACAAAAAAAAAAACCCGATGTTATAGTAGAACTTGGATTTTCAGGTTTGCTAACTTTAGTTTGAGTATGATCGTGTTGACTATGGCCAGAAGTCTGTCGGTGGTTGTGACTGGCCTGGAGCTGCCTAGAGGCTATGTGAGCATGGCATCTCCAGCATTCATGGCTGAGTAAAGCAGCATGTTGGCGGGAGGGTAACTGAGGACCACTGCAATGATTAATTTTGATTGACAGCTTGCTTGAATTATGACACACCCATGAGATTAGCAAAGCCCGGCTCTGCATATGTCTGTGAGGATGTTTCCAGTTACAGCTACATCCTGGGGGTTCTTCTCTCATCAGCGGAGTGGTGCCTTGATGGATCCATAATAAGATGGCACTAGGGGAGGTAGCGAAAGCTAGGAGGACGAGCCTAACAGGAGGAAGTAGGTCCCTGGGACTGTGTCCGTGAGCCTCTGTCCTGCTTTGGCCATTTCCTGTTGATTTCCTCCTCCATCTTCTCCCTGTCCACCATGAAGTGAAAAACCTGCTTCACTCCGCTCCCACCACCTTGATGTTCTGATCACGAACATGGGGCCAGGCAGTGGAGGACAGGGCTCTCTGAAACCTTGAGCCAAAAGACTTCTTCCCTCCTGTAGGTTGTTCGTTCTCTTGGGTAGTTTGGTCACAGCTACACAAACTAACTAACACAGACACTTTAGGAAATGCTGAAGAAGGTGGATGGGGGTAAAGGGAAAAAAACATAAAACAAAGGAAAGATAAAGTTGGGGGATTAATGACCAGAAAAAATGAGAGATAGAAAGAGCCATCGTGCTGGCTAGCCTTACGTCAACTTGACACACAACCTGGAGTTATCTAAACGGAAGGACTCGCAGGCCTCCATAAGATCCATTTTTTCAATTAATGGTTGACGGGGAGGGCCCAGCCCATGGTGGGTGGTTCTACCCTTGGGCCAGTGGTCCTGGGTTCTATAAGAAAGCAGGCTAGGCAAGCCATGGGGATCAAGCCAGTAAGCATGGCCTCCATGGCCTCTGCATCAGCTCCTGCCTCCAGGTTCCTGTCCTGTTTGAGTTCCTGTCCTGACTTCCTTCAGTGATGAACAGTGCTGTGGAAGTGTGAGCCAAAACAACAACAACAACAACAACAACAACAACAAAACCCTTTCCTCGCCAACTTGCTTTTCAGTCATGATGTTTCCTCACAGCAATAGAAACCCTGACTAAAACAGTGGTCATTATCTTGTCCAGGGGCTTCATTCTGTATATGAGGAAACCAAGGTGAGCAATCAGGTCAAAAATCTGGTTTATAGCAGAGTTGGTGCTTGGTAGAAGTCATGTCAACTGTGGGCAAATCAGAAACTGGAGGAAGAACAGGGGTTGCTATGTAACCCAGGCTGGCCCCAAATTCACCGCATAGCTTAGGCTGGCCTGAAACAGATGATTCTCCTGCTTCAGTTTATGGGATGCTGGGATTACCAGAATCCTTAGCTACCAACATGTATTAAGGAATGAAGTCTAGAGCTGGAGAGATGGTCCAGTGGCTGAGAGCACTTGTTGCTGGATTTGATTCTCAGTGTCCGTATGGTGGTTCACAACTATCTGTAACTCCATTTCCATGGGATCCAAAAATAGAGAAAGGAAAGAGGAAGGAAAAGTCACAAGGAACAATCCAAACAGAAGAGCAAGCTCAGCCCTAGCTGAGAGGGGAAGTGAAGACCGGTCTGGAGAAGATGGCAGACAGGAACTGGAGATCCCAGGAAAGCCTGTTAGCTCCACCACGTGTGATAACATGATCAGATGCGGAACTGCGGCATATAATTAGGTTGCAGAGTGACTTCAGGAGTACACCAGCAAGAACAGCAAGAGGGCAGACTGGAATAGTCAGCAGTCTTTAGAGGAAGGGGCAAGAATCAAAGCCCGAATGTAGGTGGATTGAACTCAGCTCCATCAACCAACCACTAACTACAGAAACTAAAAGGATTTACCCAGTCTCTCTGAGCCTCATCTTTACAACAGAAATGGTCACACAGATCTAACAGGGATGCTGTAACACTAAGTGAGCAAACGTGAAAAATGTCTGGTCTGTAGGGGTCATTCGGCCACATCGGTTCTGTCAAAAGGCTTGTGTGTCAAAAGGCCTTAGTGTGTGTGTTTGTCGGTGAGGTTCCCCGACCCCAGCCATCGACCACCAAAGGGTGGAGAAAATGAAATAAAATGTCAGAGATGCTGCAGTAGATGAGAAAATTCACAAGTCCAGGATCTCTGAGCTGTGAGCATTAACAAAGCTGACCCTGCTCCACATAGAACAAATAGCTCTCAGAAGAGCTTGGAAGGGCCAGTGCTCTCTCTCCCCACCATCTCGCTGAGCGTCCCACACCAGTCAAAGCACATCCTAATGCTGAGCCACACCGGACTTTACAAATAGAGAAAGTGAAGGGAATGGAGTCCTGCTGATGGGCTGTCCCACTAACCCTGGTTATACTGAACTTCAAGAAAGACACGAACAACGCAAAATTGGAAGACGGCAATCAGTTCTTCCTGAAGAACGGAGTGATGGCTACTTCCCAAGTCACCTTCAACCTTCATTGTCCTGATGTGTCCATTGGGATTTGTGCTTGTTATGCTAATTGTATCTTTTAAAGAGATGCCAGAGAAATTAAATCAGAATACCGAATTCTTACAAAATCCATCTTTTGCATTCATAGATATAAATATGCTGTTACCCAATATTTTTAAACACACATAGATTCTTCCGTTTGCAAAAAAAAAAAAAAAAAGCAGCATGTCAGTTTCTTGCCAGTGATTTGCTTTCTGTTTCTCTAAAGTCAGCTCAGAAATTAAAAGTGTGCCATCTCTCAATAAGTGAATAAATTAGGGGAAAATGCACCCTAGTAGTGCACAGAGACGTTCGGTCGTGGGTGATGTGGTGGCCCTGGCACCCACCTTGCCCTTGTACCAAATGCTTTCATTTCCCTCCGGATCCACATCCTCCGTTGCCAAGGTGAGGCAGACGAGTCTCCGTTTCAGCCCCTCGGCTTTGATCCGCCTCAGCGCTTGCTTTCCGACGAAGTCGGCCGGCTGCAGGAACCCAAGATAATGATGATGAATGAGGGCTCCGACGCCGTGACAAGGTCAGCGATGCAAGCATTTAAATTTGTCTTTGGTATTTTCTCACCAATTACACACTAAATAAAAATACAGATTGGATCAAACGTCTAGACAAATATGTCTTAGTGCCCAAATGACAGTACCAGCCACCCATTCCAATGGGTTAGACTTAATGTAATAACTTGGGCAGATAATTTTACCAGAACCACCTCAGCAGAAAAGCATAAGGCACTGTGCTGTGCTAATGGGTTACAAAAATGACCCCGTATCTAATGGGTCTGGACAGTGGCATCAGCTGTCTGAACAAAGTATGTCTCAATTTCTACCCATTGGAAGCTTTTTGTAAGAAACAAACATTCTTTGGTACGTGATGCCAGAAAACCCCCAAAATGCTACATTTCCCTCTCCTTCAGAGTAACACTCCTTGGGATGTATTAACTACCAGGCTATCCTCATTAGTTCATTCCAGGGATGTATTAACTACCAGGCTATCCTCATTAGTTCATTCAGGAGATAGTTGTTTTGCCGGACTCCAAGTGAGGCCCCGTGTAGGCTGTGGGGTTACAAAATGAGTCAGATGTGGGTGTCTGTAACAAAGACCTTATTCTTGAACCTGCTCTTTAGCCCTTCTTCCTCCTTCCAAGTAACACATGACAGATGACATTCATGCTCCAGCTTGAAGACTTTCCCATTATTAGTCACCCCACAACTGAGCAGGACACACAGGTGAGCAGTCACTGATCAGTGGGGACCCTGGGCAACAGAGAAAGGAAGATACAATTCTACCCAGCCAGAATGCCGGAGGACCTTGTATAAAGTAAGACAAATTCACCAGAGGCTAAGAGCGAGGACAGCGCCCAGGAGAGAGGCGTGCCCTTCAGGTGAGATGGTAATAAGCCTACAGAAGCATGTCTTTAGGGGCGGAGGGGGAATTCAACACACAAAGCACACATTGCTAAAAAGACGTTAGAGATGCAATAAAAATTCTCAAAATCAACTGTCTCGTACACTCAAAAGTAAACAAAGAACTCCACAATCCAAAGAAGCCACCTCAAACTTCTATTTCTCTACTGGCCCAGAAGGCAACATCAGTTTGTGCCAAAGATGTCCTCCGTGGCCAGCATTTAAGATGGAAACATTTAGGACTGTGTGCAGTAAACCCCATGACCTCTGAGAATCAGCAGAAGGTCCTCACACCCCTTCCACCCGATGCCCCTCACCATGCCTTCCCTGATGCTAGACTTCCAGGGTGTAGCCACAGCACTGTATTGGTCCTGTAGGGATTGCAACTGTAAGTCGCTGACCTACACAGGACGCTGAAGAAGGCTTCCATTACCCACAGTTTAAATACTATACAAATCCAAAGTCTAATTCTCTCTCCTTTCCCAGTGTGACCCAGGTGGTGAAACCAGCTTTATTACAAACTCAGAGCATGAAAACATAAAGACCAGCACATGAGATAGTTACTACATGAAGAGTTGAAAAGGGAAATCACAGGGAGAATTTGACTTATTTGGATCCATAGATAAATTTAAAAAATAAAAATTAAACAACAAGTTTTATAAGCAAATTAAGTATACAGTGTGGGCTGGTAAAAAGGCTCAGAGGCATGTGCCACCAATCCTGGTGACCTGTGTTTGATGCCCCAGAACCCATAAATATGGCAAAGCCTCTGTGTGTGAGCCCACACACACAATAAAAGAATAAATGTAAAAAAAATGCATACTATACGATCAATGCTTACTGTAGAACCTGGAAAATACAGACGACACAAGGCAACTGCGGTGTCCCTGGGGATCACCCCTACACACCACCCTGTGAGCATTTTGATACATTTATTTAATATTCTCTGTGCAACGGTTAGTCTTGTCAACTTGACAGGGCTTAGAATCCCCTACCAAGGCCCAGAACATGTGCAGGATTAGGTTCCCTGAGGTGGGAGGGCCCACTCAACTGTGGGCAACACCATTCCATAGGCTCTGGACCCGGGCTGAATCAAAAGGAGAAAGGGGGCTGACCCTGGTGGCCCTCTCTGTTTTTTTTTTTTTTGTGTGTGTGTGTGTGTGTGTGTGTGTGTATGTGTGTGTGTTTCTAAACATTTATTAATGTATTTGTGTGTTGGGGAGAGGTGAGTGGGTGGCTGTGTGTGCCACAGTGTACTGTGGAAGTCAGAAAGCAAGTTGAGGGAGTCAGTTTTTTCCTTCTACTATGTGGGTTCTCAGGGATTGAACTCAGGTCCTCAGGACTGGCACCAAGCACCTTTATCCAGCGAGCCATCTTGCCAGCCCTTCCTCTGCTTCCGTACTCTGAATGCAATGTGAGCAGCTGCCTTGGGCTCCTATCGCCATGGCGGTCTGTTTCCTCCGTCTGTGACCCTACATACACCCTTCCTTCCTTAAGACACTTTTGCCAGGAGACTTTATTATAGGAAAGGAAAAGTAACTAATACGCTCTATATAGTTATAGTCTGTACTTTTCAGATAAGAGTACTGTAAACATTTTTTATATATTTGTCTCTAACAAGAACAGTGGTTATATAAACGATACAAAAAACCATTTATTTCAAACTTTTTCGAACGTTCATTCTCTTCTGTTACTTTACAGCCCATCTGCTTAGGTTATGAAATTGAAATCATAGGAAACTAATGTTACTACAGCTAAACTATGTATCTCCAGATACAGAAAAGAAACTGTATAATGGCAAAGACTTCTGCTCTGTTTTTAGAGAAAATTTGCTACAACTGATGAACGATGGCAGGGGTTGGTTATAATCTCTGTCTTCCTAGGAGACAACATCTGTGGAAATAAAATAAAAACGCCTGTGATTGGGTAGAAAACACTCACACAGGAGTGGCTAGCACCTTACATGGTGTGATTTGCAGAATGCCAATGGCTCTTAAATTGTTTGATGTAGTAATCCTCACAGTGACTCTGCAGTAGTACTGGGCAGGTACACAGGGTCAAAGGACAATGACCTGAGGCTCAATGACATGGCAACAGAAACCAGCATCTGTAGGTTTTGTCCATATTTTTTAAAAAATCTGTTATCAGATTGCATGGCTGATAGAAATACTCAAAATGCTGAGTTATAGATGGTGGGTGGTTCATGTCTACTGTCCTAGCACTTGGGATGTAAAGGCAAGAGGATTTTGAGTTCAAGGCCAACCTAAGCTATATAGTGAGACCTTATCTCAAAATAAAATCAATAAATTGTAAGAGCCAAAATTAACCTTGTAAGCCCAAGGACAAGGTAACTTCCTGGAGTGCTGGGAGTTGTTCTTGAGAAATAACAAGCCATATGATTTTACTTCCCTAAACAGGTTTGTTTAAAAACAACGCCCTGACAACCAAATCCCTCACTGCTCGCACATCCTGTGATGGTTCCACGTGATTGGACTGAGAGATGCTGAGGATGTTTGTAAAGCACACCTTGGTGAGTCTGCCAGGGCACTCTCAGAGGTTAGATCATGAGAGCTCTGATGTAATGGTTTAATCGAGGGTGAATTCAGAATTCGCTTAGACCTATGGGAGTTGGTGGGCCTGGCTGTAGGCGATTGGTTCCCTTGGTTCCCTTCTGTAACTCCAGTTCTGCTCTGCTCCCTGGTGGCCATGAGGTGGAGAAGTCCCTCCCCATGGGCTCTCACTAGTGTGATCTTATACTCCAATATATGAACTGAGCCCTCTGAAACCATGAGCTGAATGAATTCTTCCTCTTTTGAGTGGTTTCTGATGGGCATTTTGTCACAGCAATGAGGACAGTCACAGAGTGGAGTCAGTCCCCACCCCTTCCCAATCTTAAAGTGCCGTCATGACGTTTCATCCCTGTTGTATTTGGCTTACCTCCTGAGACTGTAGACTTGACTCTACTACCTACTAATTCATTATAAATGAGAAGAAATGAGTCTGAAGGCGGTGCTGTAGTTAGAAGTGGTGCTTTCAGAATGACCCAAGAACAGAAATACATCTGTTTAATGTCATTGATGAATTACATCATTAACTGTTAATGTCTTTGAGAAATGTACAGATTTCTGAGGCATCAAGGCTTCAGCTTACAAATAGTCTAGACTATTTTTTTAGTGTACTACTTTTAAATATCAATAAAAGTCATTAAGGCAGCAAGCTGTAATACACACTAAATATAACATCCATACACACACACACACACACACACACACACACAAAGTAGGCTTTAAGTGAAAGGTAGTTACTCATCTTCTATTAGCCCTGATAATGGCATGCATATTACCCAAATGCTGATGTAAATTAAATAAATTAAACAGTGTATTTTGGGGAGTGATTCTTCGGGAAATGAAGTGTTTGAAGACACAGTCAAATCTGACCACTGTGGTGGGGAAAGATCTGGACGCAGAGTTGGGAGAGGGGCCTGCCATAGACCAGGGGAGAGAATAAGGTTGAAGGCTTGGGCCTTTCTTTCCTATTTATACGGGGTAAAAACACCATCAAAAAATTCAAGAATGTCATCAGTTTAACTTAAGTTTTTGGCTCATATCCTTTAAACTCAAATATTAAAAGTTCCAAAGACAGAAATGACTAAGTTTGCAAGTTTCACATCTTGCATCGCCGAATCCCCAGGAACCAGGCGTGGGCACCCAATCCTGTTCTGTGTTTTTCAGCCGCTGGTTACCAGCTCCTCCAAAGGGCGGAATGAGGATGAGAATCCAGGTGACAGTTCCTGTCACTGTCCCTCATGCACACTGGAAAGCTTCTTGTTTAAAATGGGCTCAGAGAAATCACTGAAGGCAACCCGGAGGAGGCCTCCTTGTGAAGTTCGTGGCCATTGCCAGCCTGAGACTGCGTTAACTGTCGCATCCTTTGGTCAGCTGTTCAGCGCTCTGTGCATCTGGGTGTGACTCAGAGATGCTGAGAAAGCTGCATCCTGGGCTCACTCGTTTGGGGAAAGGGTTGACTTGGTCTGCATCCCGTCAAGACAAGCCACAGCCTCACTCGATTCCTACTCAGAGTTAGACCGCAGAAGCCTTTGAACAGCTTGTGACTTGGGCCAGTCTACAAGAACTGCAAGGCCGGTAAAGGCTGGAGGGTGATTGAACAAGAAAGCTCAAGCCCGGGCAGCCCTGGTGTGCTTTTTCTGCCACACAGCCAAGCACGTCGTCAATAGATCCTTTGTAGCGAAGTGTTAAATCATGAGTTTAGCCGCTGTTGTTGGCTGGGAAATGAAATCTCCCACATGCATCAAGTTTTCACTCTTGGCCCTTAGCACAGGTGGCCGAGGCACAACTCAACCAGCATTTTCCTAGCCGAAGTACTAGCCAGAAGAGAATTCCTTCTCAAAAAAAAGTCTTTAAGGGAGCAAGAAAAGGTACTCTGCCAGGTACAGGGAAGGAGGAGATAGAAGAGAAACCCAAGGAACACGTGTAGTGTCACACATGTGGAATCCCAGCACTTGAGAGGTTGAGGCGGGAGGATGACGGGTGTAGAGCCAGTTTGGACTAAGCAGCGAAACCCTGTCTCAAATCCCAACAAGACAAACTGTAAACTGAGGAAAATATTAAAAACATGCCTAAGGCAGACCAATAACCAGGGTAATTACCTTTTAAAAATCAAATTCAAATTTTTTTAAAACTAAAATAGTCCTTATTACATATATTCTGTGACTTGCATTCCATTCAGTTTTTAGGAAAATACTAGGCTTTGAAGCTTATGACTCAAAAGAAAGCTGTGGGCTGGACGCGTGTGACTTTACCAGGTACACTTTTACGCTTAACTTCAGCAGCAGCTAAAGTTTTAACATTCTCACAGTACAATTGATCATTTGCAAATTCTGCAAGTTCAATCAACCACACACCAACAAAACAAACGGTCAGGGGGAAAAAAACACGCTTGTGTTGAACTTCTATGAGCATTTTTCTTATCATTTCCTAACATTACACGATGACCCCATTTGCATAGCATTTGGGTTGTATTATGCATTGTGTGATTTGAAGCATACAAGAGGATGCGGAGGGCTCAGAACTGGGCTCCTACACTGTTTTCTAGATGCATTTGAGCCCATGGAGACTTCTGTATGCTAGAGGGGCCGAGTCTCCACTACCCACCCATCACAGGGACAGCTAGAGTTTTCAATCTCTCTCTAGGGCAGAGAGATAAACGAGTATCCGTTTGGTGTTTTGAGTATAAGCAAAGCAAACAGCTCTCAAGGAAATAAGCATGAAGAACAGAGCAAAGCTTGCCTTGATGACTTCTCAACAGCTGGACAGGTTTCTTGTATGGCCACTTTCTCCTATGCATGTCATTCAGATCTACTTCAATCAGATGGGAAGGGACTGACGTTTCATGAGGTAACAAATGTTCTTTATCTCATCTCAGGCTCATAGCCTGCTCGGGAGGTTTATGTTTTCATCATTATCTAAGTAAGAGTGCTTGTAGATAAAAATACTTGGTCTTAGACAGGCAAGTGGAACAGAAACCAGTAGCCCGGACTTAGCTGCCACTTAGAGTGCAGGGTCGAGCTGAAGAGGCAGCCAGTGCTCTGAGCATGATGAACACTACCACAGGGCAGGCCCACAGGAGTTCCCGACACCCCTTGCCTTTAATTTCCACGCACATCTGAAGAACCCAAATCCATGCTTCCCGAACAGAGCTCCAAACCCACCCGCACAGCTGCGTTCCAGGCCTTCCCACTCAGTTATTCCACACCCACAAACCCTTCCAGTTTGCCAGCCACACCTGTCCTTTTCCCAACGCTGACAATATCCCCTGTCTTTTCCTCCACCCCACAGCACCTCGGGTGAGTGCTATGCTACCTCCTGATAGTGCTCACATTATTTCCTTCTCCACCCCACAGCCTCTGCTTAACCGAAGCCTTTGCCCTTTCTCCACCGGCCTCCTTCAGTAATTGGGGAAAAGATCTTCCTGTCACACCACCAACTTTCTTTTAATCAGTTTTCCATCACCAGAATGTCACTTCTTGCTCAAAAGCCTTAAATCACTCCTTAGTCCCCCTTTCTGATGGGTACTGCTGCATTCCTGACAGCATTTCTGGACACTGCTTTCAACAGAATACATGTACTGAAAAGTCTTCATGTGCCAGTTCTGAGTTGGGTGTAGAAGATAAAATAGCAAACCATATTTTGTATTGCTAGCACCTGAATTGAACTGTATCATTCTATTCAAAATAAATAAATAGAATAAGTTTACTCTTTGAACAAGTAAAATAATTTCAAATGCTCAAGACCTACAAGGAGATCATATCTGTGAAATTTATGTTGGATTCCATACTTTAGAAATGGTCTAATAAAACCTGAAAATATCTTAAAAAGATCAATTGTAATCACCAAGTTAATTTTATGCCTAAAGTGAAAGACTTAACATTAGAAAATAAATATAATTCAACAGATAACAAGTAAAAAAGAAAAATTAGCTGATTAGATATAGAAAACCCTTTAATAAAACTAATATTTACTCCCAACTAAAAGAAAACATTTAGCACTAGGAACAGAAGGAATTTCCTCAACCTGATACAAAGCAGCTGTGAAAACCTATTGAACACCGTCCCTGGTGTCCACAGTGAACACTGTCCCTAGTGATGGGGGCGGACACTTTCCACACGAGGTCAGGATCAAGGCAAAGGTATTTGTCGTCACCACTTTCGCGCAGCTTTGGTGAAGGTTAAGCCAGTGGAGCCTTCTAAGCAGTGCAGTAAGGCAGGAAAAAGAAATAGGAGACTTTAAAAGAAACAAAGAAAAGTTATATTTTTATACAACATGGTTGTCTGTGTAGAAAATCTCATAGAACCTGCAAAAAAGATCTACTAGAACTACTGAGTAAGACTGAAAGGTACAGAAGCCAGTTGTATTTGTGTGTGTCTGTATGTGTGTGTAGAGGTGTGTATGTGTGTGTGTGTATTCTTGTAGGGGGTGCATATGTATGTGTTGAGTGTGTGTATATGTATGTGTACAGGTCTGCAGGTGTGTGCATTCTTGTAGAGGGTGTGCAGGTGTGTGCATTATTGTAGAGGGTGCACATGTTTGTGTGTGTGGAGTGTGTGTATGTGTGGGTTTGCGGGTGTGTGCACGCTTGTAGAGGGTGCACGTGTATGTGTGTGCACCCATGGAAACTAGAGATTGATGGTGGGTGTCTTCCTCTATTTCCCTCTGACTTGTTTTCTGAGACAAGGTTTTGCACAGAACCTGGAGCCCACTGACTGGACTAGAACTTTGGCCAGCAGCCCCCAAGAACCTCTGGTTTCTGCCTACCCAGTACTGGGATTACGTGTATACACAGCCATGACTGGCTTTTCAGGAGCTGAGACTTGAAACTCAGGTCCTCATAACATGGGCAGCAAGCACTTTACTGACCAAGCTATCTCCCAAGCTCCCAGTTGCATTTCTGTAGATTAACAGTAAGCAATTGAAAATTGAATTTAAAATACCATTTATGATAGTATTAAATTATGAAATACTTGGGTATGAAAATGTACAGACATATATTGGAATCTACAAAATATTTTTGAGAAAAATGAATGATGCTCTAAATGGGCACAGAAATATACATTGTTCAAGTGTTGAAAGACTTGAATTAACCTATAGATACAGTGTATTTCCAATCAAAATCCCAAGGGCTTTTAAAAATCAATTGACACACTGATTCTACAATTTATGGAAAACCGAAAGGACCTAGACTAGCCAAAATTAATCTTACACAACCTATAGTAATTGAGGCAGTGTGATATTAGTGTCAGGAAACACTAGCAGTTCAATGGCACATGGCAAAGGCCAGAAATAGGACCTACGAACATACATGAGCTGAGTCCTCCAGATCTGTGAAGTCAGTGAGTGCAGACAAGGCAACCATTTCAACAAATGGTGCTGGAAACTGAAAAGCCACGTGCAAATGAACTTAATCCACGCCTCACAGCTGATAAAAAAATCAACTAAAAGTGGATCATAAATCTAAAAATAAGAAGGTGGTTTCAAACTTTGTTTCAAAATAAACAATTTTTAAATGTTTACAATTTCTAGAAGAAAACACAGATGGCTATTGACAAAAACTTTATGTTAAGCAACAGTTTCTTAGACATGAATTAAAAACATCAACCAGGGCCGGGCGTTGGTGGCGCACGCCTTTAATCCCAGCACTCGGGAGGCAGAGCCAGGCGGATCTCTGTGAGTTCGAGGCCAGCCTGGGCTACCAAGTGAGCTCCAAGAAAGGCGCAAAGCTACACAGAGAAACCCTGTCTCGAAAAAACCAAAAAAAAAAAAAAAAAAAAAAAAAACATCAACCATAAATGATCAATTGAGGGCCAGTGAGATGGCTCAGTGTGTGAAGGTATTTGCTGCCAAGCCTGAGGACCTGAAATTAATCCCCAAGACCCACATAGTGGAAGAAGAAAATCATCAAGTTGTCCTCTGGGCCTCTAAGTCACCCTCACAATCAAGCAATCAATCAATTAATGTGAACGGTATTAAAGATCAATTGATAAAGGCTTTAAATTTTACTAATTAAAAACTCTGAAAGACACAGTTCAACAAACGAAACAATAAAATGCAGATTGCAAATATATTTACAAAGCATGCACCTGATAAAAATTTACATGTAGAATATAAGGACCTTGAGCAACTCAGCAATAAGAAAGTAAACTCCACTGAAAATGGGTAAGAGATCTCACCAGACACTTGCCAAAGAAGAGACAGAAGTAGTAGACAGAGAAATAAAAAGATGCTCAACATCATTAGCCATGAAGAAAACAAATTACAACCACTCCACACTTCACAGAATAGCTCCAGTTGAAGAGACTGACCAGAGCCCAGCAGCGGTGGTGCATGCCTTTAATCCCAGCAAACATACATATAAAAATCTTTTTTTAAAAAAATAAATACAATATATCCTTGCCATTTGACTCAATAATTATCCTCCCAGGTATTTAACCGAGTGAAAAGAAAGCGTATGTTCATAGAAACAGCTGTATAGAAATGCTGCTAGGCACTGTGACACACGCCTGTAATCCCAGCACTTGGAAAGTAGAAGCAGAATGGGAGAACAGTCAAAGTCATCCCCAGCGAGTGGGTGAAGAGCCACCCTGGGCAATATGAAACACTGTTTCAAAATAAATACATTTTTTAAAAGAATGTTTATAACAGCTGTGCTTGTAATAGCCCGAAACTGAAGCAATACAAACGTTCAGCCACAAGTCAGTGTTTCAGCAAATGGCAAATTTGCTGAAAATTCCAGAAAATTCCAGCAAATTCCAGAAGATGGAATAAGGCCCACCATCAAAAGCAGTGAGCTGTTGCTGTGTCAGCAAATACAATGGGTTTGCAGCCCGATGCATGCAAAGCCAAAGCATGAAGAAGCAGAGAGAGCTTTGCTATCTACAGTAGACAAGAACAGCACTGAGTTATTTCCAAAACAACACCCTTCTCAAACAAAGGAAGCCCATGCATACTTATGTAGAGGTTGGCCCATGGCTGAGCATGCTTGGTTGAAAGTCTTAATTTAAGAAAGATGGTAGACACATTTTTTGATTTCTTAGCTCAAGGATATGGATCATATATTTAAACGTTAAAATGGTGGACAAAGGGGCCTCTGAGCATGCTCAGTTTTCAAGTTCTGGCCGGAAATAAAGGAAAGGATATTTTGAAGTTATGATAACATAGGAGTTTGCCACCAAAGATGCCTGCTGCATCTTGCAACTAACATGTAACAACATGAATGACTCTTGACTTATGCTGATCCATATCCAAAAGTGTATATGGCATATATAATAGTTATCTTTGTCAACTTGACATAGCCTAGAATCACCGGGAGAGAGTCTTGATGGGGGATTGTCTGCAATGAGTTGGTCTGTGGGCATTTCTAGGAGCGGGACTTGTCTTAATTGATGTGGGAAGAACCAGCCCATTGTGGGCGGCACCATTCCCTGGGCAGGGCTTTCTGAACTATGTGGAGAAATCAAACTGAACGCATCTAGTCTCCCTTTGTTGTGATTATTCCTTTTGCCTCTGGGGTAAGGCATATGCTAGCTTTATTGCAGCTGTAATTTCATTTGGGTATGCATATCAAACCTTTCAACCTGTTTACCTCAAATGCCAATGATTTTGTGTTCAATATGCTGTTCAAATAAAAATAATATACATAAAAGAAAAATAGTCTAAAATTACTTAAAATTTATTCAGAGACCAGGGTTTCCACAGATTTAAAAGTTTTAAAGCAGTTAGTGAAGAGCACACTTGAGCTTTTAGGGTAGAAATATTGTTTCATAACTGAAATTGGATATATATGAGGATGATAATTCAATAGCCGTTAGTCTAATATATTCCGGCAGGTGTTCTGGGGATGGTAAAATATACTTCAGCCTGGGCTGAACTCCTCTTCTTCCCTTTTTCCCCTTACCACTTAGCAATGAAGGTGGGTGAGAGCGTAAGGATGGCATAATTAAGATGGCACAATTATATGGCTCATAAAGAAACAGAATGGCTCCACCCACTACGCAAGGTGGCATTTTGTAGACTTTGAGACTTGCAGAAGGAGGCTTCGTTTTACAGATTAGGACTCTCAGGTACAAAATGAAATTAAATTGTTCTCTCAGGCTTCATCAATAGGGTAGAAGGACTTTGAAAAACATCCAGGGGCCCGGCAGTTAGAAGCACTTGCTGCTCTCGCAGAGAACCCCTGGTTCTGTTTCCAGCACCCACGCCGGACAGCTCAGCTGTTTGCAACTCAGTTCAAGGAGATCTGACACTCTCTCTTCTGACCTCCATAGGTAGTAGGTATGCACATGGTGCACGTATATACATGAGTGTTACTTGTACATATAAATATAAATAATAAATATTTCTTAAATTCAGGGGCTGGAGACGTGACTCAGTGGGTACAGGGTTTTCCTTGCAATATGAGGACCTGAGTTCGGATGTCCTCTACTCACGTAAAGCCGGACATGAGAATATGCAAGCCCAGCACTCCTATGGCAACACGGGAGGTAGAGGCAGGAGAATCCCAGGACACTCCTTGGCCAGCTGACCCAGTGTACACAGTGGTGCATAAAAGAGACCCCACTTCAAACAAGGTGGAGATGAGGACCAACACCCGAAATTGTCCTCTAACCTCCACACCAGTACCACAGCATGGGTGAACCCCACCCCCTACACACACACACACACACACACACACACACACACACACACACGTTTTTAAAAAAACCCATCCGGGACTTGCGCTGTGATTCAGTGACAAAATGCTTGTCTTGCAGGTGTGAGATGTGAGACCCTCATCTCAATCCCTACCTTCTCAAGGGAAAATAGCCACTTGCTGTACACTTGTAAGAACGAAGATGTAGGGCACAATATTAGTGACACACCATGACCAGGACAGGCCACAGACCTGCTAACTTCCTTCTGACACTGCAGGCCCCACAGCACCACGTTCTCCTCAGTCCTACTGTTCTGCTGTCTAGTTTTAAGACCACCCGTGGTACGGGGTAAAAAAAACTAAGACAGTATCATCATCTTCATGCATTAAAAAAGAAAATGAAACAACTCAAAACAACTCGCCAGGGGGCGCTGTGAAGCCATCTGGATCCTACTTTTAGAATATTGGGTGTGGCAGGGGCTGACAAGGTGGCTCAGAGGTAGGGACACTTGCTGCCAAGACTACTAACCTGAGTTGGATCTCTAGAACCCAAAAGGAGAAAAACAATTCCTACAAGTTGTCCTCTGAGCTCCACACATGATGTGGCAAGTGCACGCCCCCTCTCCCTCCCCAAAACAAATACACACAACAAAAACTTTAAAAGAATAATATTGGCTTGGGACAGGTCGGGTGTTTTCAAAATAACAACATCAGAACAGCTACATTCAAACAAATCATCGAAAGTCAACTGTGGCGGCACACACTTGTAGGACCAGTACGCAGAAAGAGAGGCAGGAATTGCCACAGATTTGAGGCCAGCCTGGGCTGCATAGCAAAACTCTTGTGAACGCAGGGCAAGCATTCTACATTACCCTGCATCTCCAGTTCTCTTCTTAACTCTCCCTCCCATATCTCTCTCTCTCTCTCTCTCTCTCTCTCTCTCTCTCTCTCTCTCTCTTACTGTATGAGTAACTCATGTGTATGAGTTTGTATGTGTTCAGGTCCAGGTGAACATGTGTGCACATAGAGGTCATAGGTCAATGTCGGGCATCTTCCTCTATCCAGTCTGTGCTGGCTTAGTTTCACGACGACGTGACACAAGCTAGAGTGACGGTTCTCAACCTGTGGGTCACAACCATCGGAAAACACCTATTTCCAACGGCCTTAGGAACTGAGGCGCTGCTCAGTCGCAGCATTACAGTTATGAAGCAGCCATGAAAATACATTTATGGTTGGGGGTTCCTCAGTATGTGTCTTCCAACGGTCATGACCCACAGGTTGAGAACTGCTGAGCTAGAGTTATCTGAAAGGAGAGACCCTCAATTGAGAAAAATGCTTCTATAAGGTATGGCTGTAGGGCATTTTCTAAATCAGTGACTGATGGGGGAGGGCCCAGCCCATGGTGGGTGGGGCCATCCCAGGGCTGGTGGTCCTGGGTTCTATAAGAAAGCAGGTTGAGCAAGCCATGAGGAGCAAGCCAATAAGCAGCACTCCTCCACAGCCTCTGCATCAGCTCCTGCCTCCAGGTTCCTGCTCTGTGTGAGTTCCTGTCCTGACTTCCTTCAGTGATGAAGAGTTTCCTCCCCACATTGCTTTGGTCATGGTGTTTCATCTCAGCCACAGTGACCCCCAACTAAGACACTCCCATCTTATTTTTTGTGACTCGGCATCTCAGTGAACCTGGATCCTCCCTTTCTGCCCAGTGCCTGGGTTACAGGTGCACACCGCCATGCCTGGCTCTTTACTTGGATGCTGGGGTTCCAAACACAGATCCTTATGTTTGCACTGCAGGTACTTTTGGCCTGGTCTTGTGCAGCCCAGAGTGGTCTTCAACTCACAGCAATCCTCCTGCCTCAGCCCTCTTTCAATTTTTTTATTTTGACTCTAGGTCTCACTGCATTGCCAAGGTGGCGTTGCGGTCATCTGTAGCTCAGGCGGGGCTTGAACTTGAGACCCTCCGGTCTCAAATCTGGAAGTAGCTGGGATTACAAATGATTGGGATGTGTCACCAGGCCTGGCTAAAATTCGTTTCAATTCAAGTAGGGTGGAGAACGGACCTGGAGTTGGGGATAAATGTAC
This sequence comes from Peromyscus attwateri, assembly GCA_902168425.1. Lineage (NCBI taxonomy): Eukaryota > Metazoa > Chordata > Mammalia > Rodentia > Cricetidae > Peromyscus > Peromyscus attwateri. The sequence continues at coordinate 36,587 of CABHPP010105389.1, forward strand.
AAGAAAAAAACCTGCTCTACCTAAGCACATCCCTCTGGGTACTTAACTTCCTGGCTCTAGACATGGAGGCTTGGTAATCGCAGGAGAGAAATCCCACGAATGCCTATGGTGTCCAGAAGCAGTTGCTTTAGTGATTAGAATAATGTATCACTCCATTCCCAAATTTAATCAAATGCTGCCGATTTCCTCCCCTCATAAACTTCTTTTGGAATGAATCAAAATACCATGAGAACAATGGTAAGACTTATTTTGCTAGAGGAGGTTTGGTTAGATTTTAAAAAGCAAATTTTTGATTGGGTTGACCAATTTCGTTGGTTTGAAATTCTTCCTTTGCGGTGCTACCGCTCATGTCCACGAGATGGCAGTGCTGTGCCCCGCGGCCATCGTGCAGAGCAGTGTTTCCAGAATACCCAGACTCAGAAGGACAAACATGGTATGTACTCACTCATGAGTGGATACTAGATGTAAAGCAAAGGATAACCAGACTGCAACCCACAGCTCCAGAGAAGCTAGCTAACAAGGAGGACCCTAAGAGGGAGGCATGGATCATCCAGCAAAAGAGAAATGGATGAGATCTCCATGAGCAAACTGGGGGTGAGGGGGGTAATGGAGGGCAGGAGATGGGGGATGAGAACATAGGGGAATGGGAGGTTTGAGCTAGAGCAGGGACAGAGTGAGAGAGCAAGAAAAGAGATACTATGATTAATGAAGACATCATGGGAATAGGGAGAAGCAGAGTGCTAGGGGAGTTCCCAGGAACCCACAAGGATGACCCCACCTTAGACTACCAGCAATAGTGGAGAGGGTACCTGAGCTGGCCTACTCCGGTGATCAGATTAGTGAATACCCTAACTGTCATCATAGAACCCTCATCCAGTGACTGATGGAAGCAGATGCAGAGATCCACGGCCAAGTGCCAGGCCGAGCTCCAGGAGTCCAATCAATGAGAGAGAGGAGGGATTCTATGAGCCAGGGACATCAAGACCATGATGGGAAAATGTACAGAGATGCCAGCCAAAATAGTGGGAACTCATGAACTGTGAACCAGTAGCTGAGGAGCCCCCATGGTACTGGACTAGGCCCTCTGGATAAGTGAGGCAGTCGTTTAGCTTGAACTGTTTAGGGGGCCCCCAGGCAGTGGGATCAGGACCAGTCCCTGGGGCATGAGCTGGCCTTTTGGAGCCCAGTGCCTATGGTGGGAGACTTTGCACAGCCTTGGTGCAGGGGGAGGGGCTTGGACCTGCCTAACTGAATGTACCAGGCTCTGCTGACTCCCCATGGGAGACTTTGCCTTGTTAGACTTTGCCTTGTTAGAGGAGGGAATGGAGGGTGGGTTGCGGGGGGGGGGGGGAGGGTTGGGGGGTGGGAGGAGGGTGGAGGGGGGATCTGTGGTTGGTATGTGAAATGAATAGAAAAATCTCTTAAAATAAAAATTTAAAAAAAAAAAAAAAGAACTCGACCCACAGCCTGACTTCCTGGGAGGCACCAGAAGTGAATCTTTAATCTGGGGCTTAGCAAGAGGCATAAACAGTATTTAATAAATGTACGCTAAATGGATGTGTGTGCATGTGTGTGTGTGTGTGAGTGTGCATGTGAGTATGCAGGTGTGTACATGTGAATGTGCATGTGTGAGTGTCTGTGTGTGGCTGTGCGCATATGTATATGTGTGATGTGTGTGTGTCTGAGTATGTGTGCATGTGTGCGTGTATGAGTGTGTTTGAGAATTATGCATGTGTTTTTGAATGTGCATTGTGTGAATGTGTGTGTCAGGGTGTGAGGAAGTATGAGTGTGTTCATGTGTGTGTTTGAGTATGTGTGCATATATGTGTGAATGTGTGTTTTTGAGTGTGCATATGGATAAGTGTGTGTGTGTGTGTGTGTGTGTGTGTGTGTGTGTGTGTGTG
>CABHPP010105390.1:0-24379 GCA_902168425.1 Peromyscus attwateri
TTTCTCTGTGTAGTTTTGGCGCCTTTCCTGGAACTCACTCTGTAGCCCAGGCCTGCCTCTGCCTCCCAAGTGCTGGGATTAAAGGTGTGCGCCACCACTGCCCAGATAGTTTCTTCATATTCTTATGAACTACCTACATAAATAGATTATAAGATGTACAATGAAGAAGAGCTGGGAGTGTGGCTCTGGGGTAGAGTGCTTGCCTGCCATTCACAAGGCTCTGGGTTAGATCCATTAGATCCATAGGCATGGGAGAGAGGATTATGTTAAACCAGTTTTAGAGAAAATATTTTATACATTAGTAGACAAGCTTATTTAGAGAAATCATGAATTGCAATACTAAAAGTCTTTATATTTAATCTTCATAATACAAAGTATCAATGCTCTTGACAGTTTGGTACTTCTCATTCTTAATCAAATATCTGCAAGTGTAAAAATGATGTGAATTTTTAAGACAGTTTAATTTCAGTTAAGAGACTTGTTGCAAATGGCTCTTACTTTCATTAGGACTCATACCTTCTTTGTTTTGGGGTACTTTGTGGGACATTTATTAAGTGCTGTAATTTCCGCTTCAGTAATTATTTCTGCTCCTGCAGTTTCGGTTTCTGGCTCTACAGCAAGTATAGTGTTTTCAATGTCATTCTGTTGTGATGTAACTTCAATGTCAGGAGAAGATGGCTGTATGTCTGAACACATGCTGACGGTTCTGTGTCTCCGACGCTGCTGTCCGATGTGAGTCCTACTTCGAGAAAAGCTTTTTCTTTGCTTCGTTCTATTCACTTTGGCAGGGGTTGGCTTGATGGCAGCTTCTTCTTTTACTTGTTCCTAGTTCAAAATACAATAGTGGGACTTCTGATGCTCATAGATATGTTTATGTTGAAATATGGCATTGTCTACTTTAAAAACTAGCTTTCCAGAACCTTCTTTAAAAATTTATGTATTTTAAGTTTAAAAATTTATGTATTTTAAGCTGGGTGGAGGTGGCACACACCTTTATTCCCAACTCAGTGACAGAGGTAGGTGGATTTCTGAGTTGGAGGCCAGGCTGATCTACAGAATGAACTCCAGGACACCCAGGACTACACAGAGAAACCCTGTGTCACAAAACCAAAAAAATAAAAAAAAATGAAAATGTATTTAGAGTGTGTGTGTGTGTGTGTGTGTGTGTGTGTGTGTGTGTGTGTGTCCTATTGATAGGACAGCCTTTGGGAGGTGGTTCTCTTCTCCCACCACATAGGTGCTGGGGACCAAGTTAAAGCCAGCAGGCATGTAACAGCCTTAGTGGATTAGCCAACTTCTGATAACAAACCAAAATAATTCAACACTATCTTACTTCAATGCAAGGCAAATATAATATTGTTTCAAGTCTAAATTTCCTGTAGGGTTTGAAAATGCTTTAAAAGGCATTATTTAAAAGGTATTACTAAAAATTCATGGGCTGGTGAGATGGTTCAGCAGGTAATGCACTTGCACATAAGCCTAAAGACCAGCGTTTGAACCCCAGAATCCACATGATCGAGGAGACAGAACTGACTCAGAGTTGCCCTTTGACCTCCACATGTACACAATAGTATGCAAGCACACAGACATAATTTTTGTAGATGTGACTATACTGTGTAGAAATTTAAGGCACTTAACTCTGAAAATAAAGATAAACCTAAGTAATAATACCTGGATAACTTCAGCATCAGTGATAATCTGTGATTCTTTACATTCAGGCTTGACTTCTGTCTTGGCTGTGCTGATCCTTTCCAAAGCTTGTTCTCGTCTTTTCTCTCTCTTTTCAAGTCTGGCAAAAGCTTGCAAAATTGCTTCCATTTTCCTTTCTTCTCTTGTCTACAGAATTTAAATTTGAAGTAAATAATATCATTATTCCATAGCGAAAGTTCTAAATGTCAGATGTTCATGACAGATTTTAAAAACTGCTGTGATACTGTTAGCATAAGAAGGATAGCAGGGAACAGTTTACAGCCAGCCATTCAGCATGTATATGAATCCCAAACTTCATCTCAGCCATTTTAGAGCATATGCCACAAAAGTACAATGATATAGCAAACAAATAAAACAAATTCCTTGTTTTTCCAAACCAAAAAAACAGAAATTTAATAGAGAGTTCTGCCTTTAAAAAAATTGAAAATCCCTAAGGATAAATCAAATGCACTTAAAGAGTCAATGTATTTTTGTTGTATTGTGGCAAAGTCTTAGGTTCAAGCCATGGCTGTACCATTAAGTTATAGTAAATAGCTCTATCACTCTGGCAAATTAGTTTTGACATTTCTGAGGCTATAAAAGAGTGCAGAACACTTAACACTTCATTGGATTGTTACCGAGTTCAAATGGAAAACATGAGGCTTTGAAACAATACTTGGAAAATGGTAGGCATTCATAAAATATCAACTCTCATTTCTACTTTTGCCCTTGTGCCCTCCATTACAGTGCTTTTAAGGCAGTCCTCTACCTTCTGCTCATCCTTTCTTACACTGACACTTCAAGACAGGGCTGAGGGAACAGCAAGAGTTCTCTTGGGTAGGGAACACTAAGAGCCAGGCCCAGAGCCTGAGCAGAGGGCCTGGCAAACGCTTCAGCTCTCAACCAGAACCAGGAAGCAGGTCCACCAACTGTCCAGTTCTCCAAATCAAAGAACCAGGTCCTGAGGTTCAGATCCTCCTTCCTTGTCAACGATGTGGGGAAGAAAGAAAGAGAGATCAGAAACTCAAGATCTGGCTGCCACAGACTTTGAAACGTTGGAGTTTCAGCTTTAGTTCCAGCAATGACTGGCAGAGATTTAAACACTAACAACTGTTGTTTACTCTTTCCTGTTTTTTTGAGTAAACACATTCAGTAAAGGCATAAAAGGTGCTAACAGAGCTCAACTGGGATTGCTTTGAAAGGAGTTTTCACCCTTTTGAATTCACACAGAGAAAATGGGTCCACAGAGTTAAGATTACTTGTTCATGGACACACATCTGTGTCTTTTCACGTAACCGGAATGGGTAATTCAAAACATGATTTCATTTGTTCACTGGAACTGAAAATTTTAAAGCCAAATTCTTAGACAATTTCCTGTCTCTACCTTACTTTCATTCCTATAAACCCCTATAAAAACCCTGTCTCTGTATTCAGTTTTTTATAAAAAGTTTCATTTAGAAATCTAGACTTTATAATAGTCTTTTTGTTGTTGTTGTTGTTGTTTACGTTTTTCAAGACAGGGTCTCTCTGCGTAGCTTTGGAGCCTGTCCTGGAACTCGCTGTGTAGACCAGGCTGGCCTTGAACTCATAGAGATCTGCCTGTCTCTGTCTTCCAGAGTACTGGGATTAAAGGCACACATCACCACTGCCCAGCCATAATAGTAATTCTTTTTTTTTTTTTTTTGGTTTTTCGAGACAGGGTTTCTCTGTGTAGCTTTGCGCCTTTCCTGGGACTCACTTGGTAGCCCAGGCTGGCCTCGAACTCACAGAGATCCGCCTGGCTCTGCCTCCCGAGTGCTGGGATTAAAGGCATGTGCCACCACCGCCCAGCCAATAGTAATTCTTAAAATTAACTCACCTGTTAAGCATGGTTAGAGGGGAGATTTTAACTACCATGATTACTTCTTTTAAAAAACAGTATTTTTCAGAAGAAACAAGCTTGTTTTAAAAAATTTGACTACGTGCATGCAGGTACCCTTGGAGGCCAGAAAGGGACGTCAGATCTCCTCAAATTGGAGTTATAGTCAGTTGTGACCCATGGATGTAGGTCCTCTACAGGAGCAAGCAGTAAGCACTCTTAACCACTGAGCCATTTCTTCTGATGCCCACCCAATATTCTTTTATGTGTGAGTAACTCAACCACTAGGTAGATACCCAAGGAAGAGATTTTCTTTATTATAATTACCCTAGAACTTCTAAGACAGTAATGAGTGTATGTCAAATGTCTTTGACATACTCTAATTAATTTCCTTGTTTTGGATTGTGAGATTGAGGATCCAAGATAAACCTGTATGATGTAAAGAGCAAAGTGAAGTAAAGGTTGAACTCTGTTGAAAACAGTGTGACCAAATGTTGATTAAACAAAACACTTTAGAGGTGGTTAAGTCCTAAAAAATGTCACAAAAGTCCACGTGTATGTAGGCCACTCAAACGTAGTGCCTTTGCATAAATTACAAGTGAACTTACTCGTCTTTCCAATTAACCACTGATATTATTACAGAAAGCACAAGTCTTACCACATTTCTACAAGCATTTATTATATAGCAATAAAGTTGAAAGCGCTAAATAAATTCCTAATAACTTTAACTGAGATATATCTTAAAATTATGCAAGTGTTTAGGAATAAATGATTGCCTGAATGACTAAAAACAATTTGCAGACTTTTACTTATTCATTCATTCATTCATTTTTTATTTTTAAAGGGCAGGGTCTCTCTGTGTAGCTCTGACTATTCTGGAACTTGCTATGTAGACCACACTGGCTTTCAGCTCACTGAGATCTGCCTGCCTCTGCCTCCTAAGTGCTGCAATTAAAGGTGTGTGCCACCATACCCTGTCAGCTTTTATATTCACCACTGTATCTAATGCATTAGTTGGTATATGGTCTTGTGTAAAGATGAATATTCAATGAATAAGAATTTGCAACCATTTTACAGATCTCTGAAAAGTATCTTAACTCAGTTTATAGGGAACGGAGCTGGTGAGGAGACAAGGGATAGCAATACTACTACGTATAGCTTCTAAATGGCTGTAGTTTAGAACTGTGATACAAGCCATCCATGGCTCTATCCAAGCCCAAGGCTACTTCATTAAACCTGTTAGTTTCCCAGCTCACAGATAAATTCAGAACTGGATTTGATAAACTGTTATGCTGGAGTGTCAGGTTTTAGAGTATGTGGGATATGCCACATGACCTACCTATTCACTATTCTTGCGATCTTAGTGTATTATTTCTTAGTATAATTTCCTATAAGCAGAAGAAAAAAAATAATCTGCTTCATACTTCTTCCCACTTGAGGTGTAATTTAAAATTTTTAGTTTATCTGTGTGTGTGCATGTGTGTGTATGTATGTGTGGGAAGGAGTGGTATGCATTCCAGAATGCTTAAGGACAACTTGAAGGTGTCAGTTCTCTCCTTCCACAGTGTGGGTCCTGGAGATTCCACTAAGAGTCATCAGGTTTGGCAGCATATGCCTTTACCCACTAAGCCATCTTGCTGTAGAAAATAAACTGCACTGGGTAAGCTGAAACTCATTTGAAACAACTGAAAATAAGCCTCTAGTCTGAGCACCATAAGTAAGGTAAACTTGGCGTTAGAAGAAATGTAGGTTCCTCCTGATTTGCTTTTCTACCCTGCAAACAAATGTCTTTTCTGAAACAAAAACGATCCCCGGACCTCAAGAGCAGAACTCTCGGCCTGTAGTAGCAAGAGTGCAAGAGCAAGAGGTGCCTGGGGAAACAACATCTCTGCAGCCTTCCAGTCTCCCTCTCCTCAGTCTCAGTACCCAGGGGCTAAAAATATTCCAGTAGTAAAATATCCCCAATTCTAGAACTGAGAAACACAAAACTGCCTGTAAAAAGAAGGAAATGAAACCAGAGTGCACCTACCAAATAACTATCTCACAGTACTGAAAAGAGAAAAGATTCCTTACTTTAGAAATACACACTTCCTTAAACCTCTTTCAAATAGCAATAGAACTGATAAATGAACTTTAAAGATTGCTAAGATTATGAATGAAAGTCATCCCAAAGTAATACATGGTATTCCCATTTACTCTATCACTGACAGTTCAACGTACTAACAGCACCATTATGTGGCATTCACTATGCTCCGCCTTCTCTATTCACCTAGTTTTTATATAAGTAAACCCTACCTATGCATCAAGCACTGAAATTTCTTTAAACAAGTAATAATTATTTATAAAGCATATTGTATAAAGCATAGTCACTGCCGTGTGAAGAGGTATAATTTGAAGTATTTAAAGATTTTGAATATTTATTACAAGAGGCAGGTAAACCATAACCACCTCATTTTGTTTGGACAGACTATAAAAAATAAACTTATTCAGCTTTACCATATCATTTTAACAAAGATGATTGCTAATCTCAAGAATTAGCATCAGTTTAGTCATGCAATAAGAAGAAAGTGGTGAGTTAGGATGGTGTCCCTCATACTTCTATCATCAGATGACGTTCCTGGCAACAAATTTGCTCTCATACTTTAATAATATTAAAATGTGGTACCTTCTAAACTGTTTCTCTAAGTTAAATCACCTCTAAATGCATTAGTAACAGCATAGATTCTAAATAATAATAGTGTTCCCCCAGAGTTAATTGTTCCCCAAGATAAGAACCAGGAATTCCTGATGAGTTATCATGCACCCCAAATGTTGCAAGGTATTCAAGTGCAGATAATGCTAACCAACAGAATTTCTAAGTAACAACATACCTTTTCACAGACATCTATGAAATACATTCTGACACAGAGGAAGCCTCAGAAAATTATGAGAATCATGCCTAATTCTAGGCAAAGCCTACAGACATCGGCTGGGCTGTGAAGAAGATTCATTTAAGCTCACACTCATGGCCTGTCTTTTCTAAGTGGCTCTTGGGTCCATTTAGTTGGCTCATTACTAAGCTGCCAATTCCACCTTAGCAGCTGGGGTTATGAGAATAAACAAGTTCTTATATAAGTTTATTATTATTATTATTATTATGTGAAAGTTATCTGGCTTAGACATCTCTCACCCCACTGATCACCAGAGTTGATTTGATTTATCTGGATGCCTAGCCTAATGTCCCTTTCCTCCCACACTACTCCAGCTCCATGTGTATGTGCACTCAGTTGAAAAGGCTAGATGACCTCAGATAAAGGAAGACCGGTCTTTGATCAAGGGTACAAGTAGCTGTGCTCCCCGGCTAGAAATTCCAAGTAAGCAGTCAAGGAGTTTATGCAACAAGGATAACAGGAGTCTAGATACTCCTGTCTGTCTTCCTTTCATTGATTCTTAAATTTCTGTCTTAATGTGAGGACCATCATGAGTCAACTTCCATGGACTCCAAGTTTAAGCTATTTGAGTATAATTAAAAGCACGAGGAGGCAGAGGCAGGTAGGTCTCAACAGAATTCTAGACAGTAATAGCTACATAGTAAAAGACACCATATACTACAACCTCACATACCAATATAGTAGTTAAAACTGAGCAAGGTATTATTTATATAGGTAACAATCAGCAAAATAATTCTGTTTTGCTAAAATCTTACTACAATAGATTACATGGAATTTGACTTGGAGGAAAGTATAACCGATTCCTCTTTGTCCAAATATGGTAAATGGAACATACTAGCTAGTAGTTCCTAATGAAACCCATAATGTTCTTAGGACTGTCTTGCATATGAGAAAGTTTTAATCAGTTTGACATAAATTTCTCAGAAGTATTGCATCTGTATTCTACTTCCTTTTTAAGTTGCCACTTTTCCATTTGCTCTTTTCTATCCAACTGTTGGTATTAATGTAACCAGTGTAAATGACAGAGTCTACAAGAATAAAAGCTGATTCAAATTAATTTTTTTTTCAAAGTCAAGGCTTTGAGAAGAAACACCATATCAATTGTTTAGGAACCTATTTACATCAATAAACTAAACATCAAAGTGATATTCCAGTTAAAACTAAGATTGCAATAATCTTGAAGCTACGGTCAAGGAGGCAAAGGTTTTAAGTTTCATTTCACATCCTTTGAAAATGACATACTTTACAGGTTTCCCACATTTTACACTTCCATTAACAAAACTTACAGTTTCAGTCACTTCAGGGGCAGTAATTAGGATGAATATATTAAAAAAGATTAGAATTTCACATTAGCAAAAAATCGATCACAAGCAAGCTTAGAAAATGCATGTGTTTTCTACACTGAATTTATAACATGCAAAGGGTATCCAATTCCTAGGATCTAAAACTGGGTATGTTCTAAGTTCTAACACATTTATCAGCATTGAGAGGTGTATACACATACCCTTTTTTTTGGGGGGAAGGGGGGCACAGGGTCCTGGCTGTCCTGGACCACACACTATATAAACCAGGCTGGCCTCAAACAGAGATCCATCTGCCTCTACCTCCCTTAGTATTAAAGGCATTTGCCACCATGCCTGGCTTGACTGGTATTTTAAAAGTAGCAACATAATGACAAAAATTAATCTGAATAAAATTACACGAACATAATCTCCAGTGTCATTTTATTTTTCCCAAAGTCGTTGCTTTACAAGTTTGTGGGCGAGAGACATGGTCTCATATAAACTCACTATGTAGTAGAGGGTGATCTTGAATTCCTAAGCATCCATCATCCACATCCCAAATCCTGAGACTACAGGCATCTACTACTATTCCCAGCTGCCTATTACAGTTCTTAAAGCCAGTTGTAAAAACCCATACTTTACTGTAAACTGATCCAAAGTTTCTACAGGTGTAATAATACAAATTCAAAGCTGCACCAATTGGGCAACGGACTGAAAATTAGTAGTAAAGAAAGGGGGCTGGAGAGATGGCTCAGAGGTTAAGAGAACTTGTTGCTCTCCAGTAAGACCTGGGTTCAGTTCCCAGCATCCACATGGTTGACCTCCAAGGGCACCAGGCATGCATGCAGTGCACATACATAGATGCAAGCAACATGGGTGTTGGTGTTTGCACATACACAGGCCATAGATAATTTGGGTGCAAGTAATTTAAGGAATAATTGAATCTTAAAGAGTTTGATATAATCCCATTACATGTAGGAATCAACCTCTTCCAAGCTTTCACCTCTTTAGGCAAGTGGTTCTGCAGTCCTGAAGCTGTGAAACACTGTATTGCTTTCACAATGCAGGTATTTTAGCAATCAGTTGAGGATGATCCCCACCATGATTTTAAAAAGATTAAGTAGGTCTACAAAGATCCAATATCTTACATCCCCACTCTAGTTATAACACATGAGATCCCATGGAATAAAAAGTATGAAAACCCTAACATAAAAGAATGCGGGAAACCTACACTAAGTCCATCATGGTTTGTAAAGTCACTTTTCAATTCTTATGCCAGAAAGTGTTTTGAAAGCTAACTGCTACTATTAAACTCTCTTTTTGGGGTGCCAGGGCAGGAGAGCACCAGATCAACCCAGGCCCTTACATGCTGTGCAAGTGCTCTTTTACCAAGCTATACCCCAGCTCTGTAATTGATTTATCTACTCATTTCATGGCAATCCTATTGCTTCATTCCTGCAAATTCTGAGACTGCAGGTGTGAGTCACCATACTCTGCTACTACAATTAATTACAATTTCTTGTCCAACATTTATACTGACAAAACACTTGTAGATAAATCATGAGGAAGATAGAGCTTATGATGGTACCAGTGTGAGACTACAGACACAATGGCTACTAAGCCATGGTGGGTCTTGAAGTTTTGCTAACTGACTTAGTAGTAATACAAAGCTTAAGGATCTGTTTCTGTCTTAAGTCATGAAAAGAAACTACATTTAGCTACTGAAAAGACATACTGAACAATAATTGTATTACATTTATTAAAAATTCTTGGTTTTAAAATGTTCAAAGTTATTTCTTAAAGGTGGTATAATTTTTTTTTTTTTTTTTTGGTTTTTTGAGACAGGGTTTCTCTGTGTAGTTTTATGCCTTTCCTGGAACTCACTCTGTAGCCCAGGCTGGCCTCACTCGCAGAGATCCGCCTTCCTCTGCCTCCTGAGTGCTGGGATTAAAGGTGTGCATCACCACTGCCTGGCCTACATTCTTAAATGCCCAATGAAACGTCCGGGAAAAAAAAAAAAAAAAAAAAGTGTATTTAAATGGTAATGGCAAAGCCAAATAAAACTGCTCAATTTCATATCATGAGTCCAAAATTTTCTAACTTGAAGTACAGAGAAGTACAGAAACCCACGTAAAGGTAGTTGACTTGTAGAAGAACAGCTGACCCACCCGAAAGGATCACATGCAGCCATTAGCTTCCCGACTTACCATCTTCCTTTTTCTTTCTGCAATCTGCTCCTCGGATTCCATTTCTACTTCATTGCTAATAGGAGTTTTTTCCTCCATATCATCAATAAAATCTGGTTCCTGAAAAATGGAAATGACTTATTTATGGAAACTATTAGTCCATCTATAAAATAGGAACTATACACCGTGTCTTTTAACCACAATTCAGTATATGAAATAAGAAGCCCACCAAAATCTAAATTTCTAAACAAAGTTTTCAAACTTATATAAGCAGGTTTATGAAATTCCTATCAAATATGGTAGTATGGCTTTATGTTTCTATTTGTACCAAAACAAATTTTCACCAAACCTGCAGATTTTTAATCTCCACTGTTCAATTTAATACTTAAGACAGTTAGACATGAAACATCGTGGCACACACCTTTAATCCTGTACTCTGGAGACAGGTAGACAGAGTTCAAGGCTAGCCTGATCTATGTAGTGAGTTACTAGCCTCAGAGAGAGACACTGTTTCAAAAGAACAACAAAAACCTATGCTATCTGGAATGTCTTTAATTACAGTCATAGGAAAATGTTCCACGCTATAAGGATCTGTCAACTTGGTTGTTTCTTAATAATTTGGCATCTATTGTAGGAAATCCTATGTGCAAGTAAACAGAACAAGGACTGGGACAGGCACAGTGGTAGAGCACTTGCCTAACTTGTGTTAGAGCCTATGCTCAATCCCCAGATCTGGAAAAATAAATATTTAAACTATTAAATGATTTTAAGCTAAAAAAAAAAAGATGTTTAAATACAACATTTTCCTAATTAAAATAATTTCCTTGAGAATCAGGAGAGTCGGTACCTGATTATTTGATACTGACAGTCTCAGTGGAGAAAGCTTTCTCTGTTTTGTTTCTGGACTCCTTATTTTGTTATTTGTTCCTTCACAATCCAAAGTAATATTCTGATTTTGTGTATCTTTTTCTTTTGAAATATCTTTCTCTTTCTTTCCTTTTTTCCTTCTGGTCTCATAACCACTATTGATGTTTTCTGTGGATTCCGAGCTCCGTTTTAGAACAGGGCACTCCGGATTTTCCTTGAGGCATGCACAGTCCACCTTGTATTTACTGAAATGATAACCAGGAACATATTAATATAGAAAACAAGACTGAGAAGTTTATGCTGCAACTCCATAAAATTCATGCTTTTATTAATAATAAGTAAATCTTAACATTTTACTAATTTGAATTCCTGGTAAATATGACAAAATAAATGTTTTTTTCATAATAACAGAGTACTAGATACTAATTTTTGTTGTTTTTTGCTACTGGGGATTGAACCCAAAGACGAGTACTTCAAATATGCTAGGCAAATGCTATATCACTGAGCTGTAGCCCCAGCCTTTGGATGTTGGTTTTGAACACAGTCTTTTAAAGTAAAAGGATATACTATAGCTTCCGCAAGGTAACATTAAGGAAAAAAACCACCCTTACTTGGTCTGAGGGTGGTATGCTGACTCTTCAGTTAAAAAAAATGCCAGCTATGATAAATACCAGAACTTCCCTAGTTTAATATACTTTAAGGAATGATTTTAATAACCAGTTTTCCTTAAAAGATACCTTGAAGAAAACTTAATTCTAAGTCTTCTCTCTTTTAAATGGGGCCTGAAAAATTATACCATCCCTCATCTTCTCAGTAATTATTAATACTCTCAATTTTATAGATGACCTTAAAGCTTAGGCTGATGGTACTCTAAAAGCTTCCTTTTAGGATTACACTTAACTGCAAAAGTCTGTCTGATAGCAACAACTTGTGTTTATACTACCATTACTCTGTGCCAGAAACTGCTTTAAACACCTCGTATGTGTTAACTCATCAAAAGTTCAAAACATTCCATTAAGTGAGTAGTATTCTCAATCTTGAGCTAAGGAATCACAAAGTGGTGCTGAAACTGGTGTATGAGTACATAACGAGTAACCAAGCAAGATATAAAAGCACACAGATCTTTACAGATTTATGCTCAACGCCTATGGGCTAACAATCTCCTAAAACAGTAAGCACAAGATGCATGTTACACCCCCCCCCCCCCCCCCCCACACACACAGAGGTTAAAAGTTTGTAAAAACCTGGAGAAGACTATGGGAGCAGGGAAGTCCCTGTCTTAAAAAACGGGCACCACATGTTAAACATAGATGCTGTTTACTAACAGGCTTTCAAAATAGCCTTTTTCCTGGGGCTGGAGAGATAGCTCAACAGTTAAGACAACTTCCTGCAGTTGAGAGAACCTGACCTCACATCCCTGCACCCACAGAAGGGCCCATCACAACAGAAATACATCTCCAGGAGATGTAAAGTCTTTTTCTGGTCACTGCAGGAACCAATACACATGTGGCATACATTCACATAAACATACAAATAAAAACAAATTTTAAAAAATGGAAAAGCCTAAATTGTTATATAAATATGACTCAAAGGTAGAAATACATATTGGAGGTAAAGGGATTGCACACTAAAGGAAACTTGGGGAATATTATTTTAAGGTGTGTTATTTTTGTTTATGTTGCATTTGTTGAACTTTGTGAAGCTGTGTTACTGTGCCTGTTTAAAACACCTGATGGTCTAATAAAGACCTGAATAGCCAATAGCAAGGCAGGAGAAATGATAGGTGGGGCTGGCAGGCAGAGAGAATTAATAGAAGGAGAAATCTGGGAGAGGAAGGAGCCAGAGAGGAAGAAGACTTGAGGGGTCAGCCACTCAGCTACCCAGCCAGTCACAGAGTAGTAAACAAAGCAAGGTATACAGGAATAGAAAAGGAAAAGCAGAGGCAAAAGATAGATGGGAGAAGTTAAGAAAAGCTGGCTAGAATCAAGCCAAGCTAAGGCTGGGCATTTATAAGTAAGTATAAGACTCCATGTGTGATTCATTTGGGAGGTGGGTGGCGGGCCCCCCAAAAGAGCAAAAACAAACAACAGGAAACCATAATGCACACTTTAAAACTTAATTTTAAAAATGATGTCTGTCATACAATGTTTATAATATGTAGGAGGATGGGGCAGGATAGATGGCTCAGAGATTAAGAGCACTTTCAGCGAACTTAAGTTTGGTTCTCAGCACCCATACCTGGACAGCTCCCAAACCATATCCAGCTGTAATGCCCTCTTCTAGCCTCTGGCACCCACACACGTCACATACTGACATACGCACATAAATAAAAATAAATAATAAAATACAGGAAGAAATTAATTAAAATGTCTGTAACCCAAAATATTACAAAATATATAAAGATTCAAGAAGAGTGAAAGAGAGTCTGCATGTGGTGCGTATCTGTAATTTCATCACTCAGGAAATAGAGGCTGGAAGAGCAGAATTCAAGAACATCACAGGAAGTCTGAGGCTGGCTTAAATCCTCCTCTTTACCCACAAAAAAAGAGAGAAAAGCACTCTAACTACAGAGCTATTATCTCCTGCTTTATTTCTTGATTTGGAAAATAAGTACATGGATATTTGTGTCATTTGTATTTCATATTATAGTTTTAAAAATACAAATAAGGTTTTTTTTTTGTTTTTTTTAACCCAAAATTAATGTCTTTCCCCCTAACATTTCAAAACAATAGTTCTTAAAGTTTTACTGCAGTATCTCCACAAACCATTTCTATTACGATGCAAGAAAAACTGGTACATTATCTTGTTTTTAAGAAAAAAATGGTGTGTTCATAACAAATGACTAAGTAAATTGTTTAACAAGTTGAAGTATAAAAAGTGAGGGAAAAAATTCTCACGTAGTAAAGTCAGTACTGTATAACACTGAATTAGAGCTAATAATTATAAGGTCTGAACACTCACATTACAACGAAGTTTAGGAAATAAGTAATAGTTTAGGAAATAAGTAATGAGGATGCGATTGCTGATAACAGCACACTTAATTTCAGGTACTTTTAACCATCTCCTACTAAGTAATTACAATGTCTAAATTATGATGAAGACATTAATCTATCTGCAACATGGCATTTACAGACTTGAACTTACCAATTCCCATAGTCAAAATCAAAGGCAATAGTAATTTCAGTCCCTTTTGGAATACTTTGTATAGAATAAATGTAGAGACGTATGGTTCCATCTTCAATTTCATGCCTCACCTGTTAAGAAGAATAATTTTACACTTCTATACACTATTTAGAGCACCTTTACCTTGCAATTAGGAAAATTATTCATATTATTAGGTTATATTGTTATTATTTGTTTTTGAGACAGTGTCTCATTATGCAGCCCTGGCTTGCCTGGAACTCACAGAGAACCACCTGCCTCTGCTTTCTGAATGTTAGAGTTAAAGGCGTACACTACCATGACTGGCTGAAAAAAAAATTCTTAAAAGCATTTTATAAGCATGACATGGAAAATTGCCATTCATCGTAAGACTTACAAATCAATAGCCATCACCTAAAAGGTTTGCAAAGGTACACTGGCAATACTCACCCCTACAGCCCACCATCTAACACTCCAAATAGAACAAACACTGCATTCTCATCATCTGACAAGTATACTCTGTTGTTACCTTTCAGCATGTTTGAAACTGTGGGTTCTTTCAAGTAATATATCGTCCTGAGTATAAGTATGCACTAATGGTAAACCTAAGAATACTTTTCTTTGACACAGTTTCACTTCCCATGATACTTTTACTTCAGAACTACCGTTTTACACATAAAAGCAAGGTACAGAAGGCTGAGGATGTAGTTCAGTGGAAAAACACTTGCCTAACATGTGAGGTCCTAGAGTTATTTCCAACACCACACATATACACACAGAAGACTGAAAAGGCACTGACAAGGTTATAAAACTAGTAAGCCACAGAAAAGCCATAATTGTCCCAAGTCTATGTCCAAATACTACAAATTTTAGCTGCAAAATTAAATATGTTTGATTTGTGGTATATGAAAAAACAGTATACTCTAAAATTTTGTTTTAAAAATTTATAGCAAATATAAAATACACTTTTGGGCTGGTGAGATAACCCAGGTGGTAAAGGATCTTGCTGCTAAACCTTTTTAGAATTCAATCCTTAGAACCCATATGGGAGAAGGAGCAAACTGACTCAAAGTTGTCCTCTGATTTCTATGTGTGTGCATGCATGTACACACACACTATTAATGTAACAACATTAAATCTAGCTTTTAGCTATATGATGCAAGTTCATAAAATAACATCTGACACACAAACAGAGCTCCCAATATAAACAGAAATCTCATATTTCCTCTTACAAGGAACATTACAGTTTTATAGCCATGGAAAGTTTAAAACAAAAAAAAAAAGTGAGACAAGGTCTCACTATGTAGCAGTGGCTGGCCTGGAACTTGATATGAAGAACAGGCCAGCTTTGAACTGTCTCTGCCTCCCAAGAGATTAAAGGAGTAAATGCACAACCATGTACAGCTTACGGATAGTTATTTTAAAAAATGATTAGAGATTATCACCTCAATATCCACAAAAAAAATTGAACAAAATAAAATAGGTGCAGACTTTTTTAATTTGTGTTCCTATTTCTCCTAAGATTTCAATAAGCTTACCTCTGCATTGGGTGTACAAGAACGCCTGATGAATCGAGCCTCATTCCCAAAAGTCCTCGCATCAACACACATTTCTAGCCCATGAAACTTAGAGTAGAATAAAACAAAAGGGTATGGCCTACAAACAAAGAAGCATTACAAGCTTTTAGTATAACAGGGCTAGAGGACATAGTTTAGTGGTAAAGTGCTTGCCTAGCAGGCAAAAGGTCCTCAATTCAGTACCCAGTACAAAACAAGCAAACAACAAAAACTTTTCAATTTCCTGTGGTTCATTAGATAAACAACAGATTAAGAAATTTCTAAAAGACACAGTTGACAATAAAGCAAGTATTTGAATATCGGCAATTTGGTTCCAGAAGCCACTTTTGACTACTTTAGTAAGACTTGTGTCTGCCTTAAGTCAAAAGCAATTAAGGTTGAAATTGGTTTTTCAATAAGATTTTTAATCGTTATTTTTATTTTATGTGTATGGGTAATTTGCCGATACATGTCTGTGTACCATCTGTGTTTCTAGTGCCCACAAAATTCAGAAGAGGGCCTCAAATCCCCTGGACCTGGAATTATATAGATGGTTGTGAGCCAACATGTGGGTGCTGGGAATCCAAATCATGTCCTCTACAAGAGTAGCCAGTGCTCTTAACTGCTGAGCCGCCTCTCCTACCTCCTTTAGGTAGAAATTCTTTAGAGATAAAATGAAAATACATTGCCTTTACAGGATAACTCCATGCTTTTAAAGTCCCATTTCCTGGTATGGTTAAAACTGATTTATACTAGATTTCGGATAAAATACGCTACATGTACCTTTCATGGCTTAAGTAAATACTCAAGTTATAAACTACGAATGTTTTAACAATGTTAATGTATTAAACAGCACAGCACAGATTTAAAGATAGCAACATATATCTATACTTCTGAAAAGTAACGGCTATCAGCAGAACAAATCAATTTTCCACAAGAATCCCAAACCACAAAAGAAGCCTCCAATGAAGTAGGAGTTAAAGTGGTGGCAGCAGGATAGGAACATTACTAACACTGTCTAATAAAGAAGGGGGAGTTTCACTTTTAATCACCACATTCTTTCCAGGTTCTAGCAAGTATGTTACAACTTAGGTAGTAGGTAGAAAGGCTCTTGACAATCTTAAGTAATGAGAATTCCTGACTGACACCCTAGATAGCAAAGCTATCTTGCTTTTACTTGTTTAAAGTGCCTTACTTTAGAATTCAGCTACATAGAAATGGGCAAGAGGCTGGAAAATAAATCTTTAAATGTTAGCACACTACAAAAGTTATCACTGGCATGCCAACCACACTATACTTTATTGAAATGATCACATGAAAAAAATCACATAAAGCATCTAGTTATAGTATTAAAAAACTAAAGTAATGGATAGGGAGATAGTGCAGCAGGTAGAACACTTGCCATGCAATTGTAAGGACTGAGTTAGAGCCCTCAGAATCTATAAACCCAGGTATGGCAGTACATGGTGTAACCCCAGTGCTTCTCCATCAAGTTGGGAGGTGGAAACAGTCCCTAGAGGTTTGCAGGCCAGCAAGCTTGGAACATAGGTCAGTAAACAAGAGATTCTGTCTCAAACAAGGTGGAAGGTGAGGACTGACATCTGAGGTTGTTCTCTGACCTTCATGTGGGTGCCATGGAATGAACATGCCCACAGATGTTCATGTACACACACAGTCATTTTGTTGGGGGAAGTGGCTTATCTCTGTAAATGCAGCCTTAAAGAGGCCAAAGCAGGAAGAATAAAAACAGTTCCAGGACAACCTGGATTATAGAATAAAAACATCCCAAAGAAAAAAAACAAAAAAAAAAAACCAAAAACCTGCCAGGCAGTAGTGATGCACACCTTTAGTCCCAGCACTTGGGAGGCAGAGGCAGGTGGATCTCTGTGAGTTCAAGGTCAGCTTGGACTACAGATTGAGTTCCAGGACAGCTAGAGCTGTTATCCCGAGAAACCCTGTCTCGAAAAACCAAAACCAAACCAAAGCAAAACAAACAAAAAACCCCAAAACCTTTAACTATAGAAAAACCAACATTGGAAAAAATAAATATACCTTTTAAAGAAATATCCATTTGCTTCAAACTGTTCTCTCAGCATAAACTTCCCTCTGTATTCAATGATAAGTGCATCAGGAGGCAAATCTTTGGCAGATTTCAGAATTTTTTTATTCTTCTGTATATGGCTCTAGAATCAGGAAATGTAGATATTAAAGATATATCTAATATACAGGCAGCTCTACAGTTTTTGGCAAGTGCCATATACCTCTACAGGAGGTTTGAAGAGTGAGTTGTTGGTGCTCAGTTCTGACTTCTCCGTGTCTCTGTTATCACTCCCACTGCCTAGTCTCTGGGCTAGTTTTTGTGCCTCCCGCTGAACACCTTCACTGTACTGGTTATTATTCGCCTCTTCGTATCGATCCATCCATGCTTTGATTTTCGTCTCCCATACAAAATTTGAACCATCAGATGAAGGATCAATTTCTGGTGCTGAACCCTAAAATTGTAGCAAAAATAAGGATTATTATTTGAATTTAAGTACGCTCATATGTACATACATACATACATGTGAATATATGTATATACATACATATGTAAACACACATATATACATATACACACACACACAAATAAGTAACAATTTATATAAAACAGTAGAAACCACAGTGTTTATATATTTAAGTTAATTCAAATTAAAAGGTCATAAATTAGCCCATTAAATTTTTATGCTACATGCCAGGAAATAAGTTGGGAAACTCATGAAGGGTGAGTTACATTGAAATAGCAAAAATTCAAGAGTTGTTGTTTTTATGGTAGCCAATGTAAAGATATCAATAACATCAAATACTTAAAATTTGAATCAATCTCAGCTAGTGACCAAAAAAAGAAAAGAAAAAGGAAAAAAAGAAATTTCTGATTCTACACACTGCCAATAATCTACTTCATAGCAGCAACCTTGGACATTTTAACTTGAATAAATCTGTATGTACACTTAAACACCAAGTTCTCTCTCTATTTGTAAGCCAAGCCCACCAGGCAACATTTGTTTCACAAGCCTGCACCTCCAGCTATTAATGATGCTGAGATAAGAAGACTATTCAACACAGTGAGGTCAAGTCCAGCTCGGGGCAACAAAATGAGACCCTCTCCCAAAAATTAAAAAAAAAAAAAAAACAAAAACGTAAAAAAGGGATGAAACTATAGCTCAATGATAGAATATTTTACTAGCATGCACAAAGCCTGAGGTTCAATTCCCAGTACTGGAGGAGGTGGAGTAGTGAGGGACAGTAACACATTACTGAAATATACCATCAGCTCATCTTCTATAGAAACAATGTTTATTACAGTCCTTTTCTGTAATGAACAATAAACTTAATAAGCTGATCAACTGTTTGATGGGAATAGGCTTATTACATCAATTGTTATTTATGTGGCACTGGAGATATACATCAGCAGTAGAATGCTTGCTTAGCATGTATAAGGCCCTAAGTCAAATGACCAGCATCCCCCCCCCAAAAAGAATATTATTAATAGAATGGATATCTTATGTATATACATATAACATTATTGATGAATTATTTGATAAAGATTTATGAGCCACAATTTTATACTAAAGAAATAAATTCAGTTTTAAATTATTTTTTAATTACCTGCAACAAACTACTAATAACTTGACATATATCTTTAATATAGCTCTTCTACAGCTCTTATTTAACTCAAGAATTACTGGAGTTGTAACACTTTCAAGCTAAATGGGTTTTTATTTAAGATTAATAAAGAAAATTTCCATTTTCCTAGTCACTTCTTTATGTAATAAAGGGAATTGTTTCAGTTAAGTAAAAGATATCACTTTCCTTTAAAGCCTAGTATTCAATTTGATGAAATAGGAAAAAGAATGGTACAGTACTAGTAATTCAAATTCTTAAAAGATTTATTTTTATTTAATGTGTACGAGTGTTTTGCCTGTATATATGTAAATGAACCATGTGCATGCAGTGCCCATAGAGGGCAGAAAAGGGGAGTTAGATCCCCTAGAACTGGAACTAAAACAGTTGTGAGCCATGTGTGTGCTTAGACCTAAACCCACGTCCTTTCCAAGAGCAGACAGTGCTCTTAACTTCCAAGCCTTTAGTCCCTCATAAAACTTTTTTTTAAAAGTTCAGACTTCTTTACTCTGTCAGAACAAAATCCACAAATTCAAGAAACATAAAAAGTAGGTAACTCTCTAATATTCAAAGAACAGTTGAATGTGCAATAAACAACATCACATACAATGTTTGTGAGAAAGAATTACAAAATTATTTAAGAGTAATCATCTAGAGAGAACATTTCATAAATTTAGTATAATAATTACTGTGTTTCACATTATAGGAACAAAAATATGTAATATGTAATATGTAATATTGCATCATTTTCAATACAAAGCTGGAAATTTAAGGAGTGTGGTGTAGTGGTGCCTGTGCCTTATAATTCTAGCAACTAGGAGACAGAGGAAAGATGATCACTGAAAGTTTAAGGCCCACCTGGTCTACATAGCAAGTTTCATGCCAGTCAAGGCTACATAGCAAGACCCTGTCTCAAAAGAAAAGCGAAAAATTTGTTTTCCTTTATTACCTAGCCCAGAAAGCTATACATCATAAAGATACTGCATAAACCTGTGTTTATGGAAAAAGCAGAGGTGGAGAGCCTTGCTTCTGCTGGGAATCTGAGCATTCAAAAACTCGAGAATATATGCTAATAATTCAAAGTATATATGATTAGTCTGTATTGCCAACAAGAGACTATGATGATTTTATAGTACAGTGTTTTGCTTGATTACCTCAGAATTACGACTGCAGTTTTCAATGTGACTCTGGATTAATGTGTAGAGTATACTAATAAACTTTAGTAATATCAGAGATATGGAATACAATGACAAATGGAATCTAATTATAATTTTAAAAAAATTTATTATATTTATTTTATTTTTGATAGCATTGGTGTTTTTACCTATATGTGTGTCTGCATGAAGGCGTTGGAACTCCTAGAGTTGCAATTACAGACAGCAGTGAGCTGCCATGTCTCAATTGAACCCAGGTGCTCTAGAAGAGCAGCAAGGGCTCTTAACTGCTGATTCATCTTTCCAGTCCCTAATTATTCCAATTTTAATATTATATGCCTCCCTCTTCTTCTTAATGTTGTAACAATGTCAATAAACTGTAAGAAGGATTTATTAATCAAATTAGACGTTTAAGGCCCTGCTTCTTAAAAAGTACTAAGCAATGAAATAGCAGACACCATAGACCATAAAGTACCAACATATACAAGCAAGCTACTCAGCAAGCTCTTGATTTAGCACTAGTTAACAATAATGCCTTAATTTAATATAATTACCTTAACTCTTGATGATTTCCTAGATCCTTCACGAAAGGCCTAAAATGAGCATGGAATTCTGAGTTAGTTTTTTTTGTTTTTGTTTTTTTAACTGGGATATAACTAAGAATCAACTGGTTCATTGAAGCATTTTGCTGAAGTGAAATAATTTGGCAATAAGCATAAAGCTAGAACAAGGGGAATTAAGAAGTATATAAAGGTATACCAGAATACTATTCTCCTACACATGTAATGCAAACTATTTAGAATAATAAATTGTGTTTACAATGATGCTAAGATAAAAACTTCAAAATATTCTTTGTGCTAAATATTATAAGCATCAAATTATATAGGTGAAATGAACTGCAGTACAAGACAGTGGGGACTTGGATTAAATTTGTAATAGCACAAAGATTAAAAATATACTAAGACATTTCAACAGAAAACTCAATAGGGCTTTTAAGAATAAATTTGATATCAAAGACTAAATATGACTTAACAGATTTTAGAGCCTGAGTATTGGCTATGCTGCTGAGACAAACAAATATACACAACACACACACACACACACACACACACACACACACGGTCAAGGAAGACACAAGTTTGGTGTAGAAGGAAACACAAAGGAAAATGGTATTTGATGCACATGATGGGGCAAGTCTTTAATCTCAGAACTAAGAACAAAGGCAGGTGGATCTCTGAACTCCAGGCCAGCCAGGATTACAGTGAGACCCTGTCTCAACAAATGTAACAACAACAACAACAACAACAACAGAGTGAGGATTTGAAATTAGGTAGGATGTCTCCAGGATCTTTTCATTAGCTTATTTAACCACTAGGTTTAAATTCTAAGACAACGTGGTTTGTTAGAGTAAACAGTTACTTCTTTAACTCTTCAGAAAAGAAATATGACACAGCTTGAATGTCCCTTTTATCCAAAATATGTAATAAGCTCAGATGTTTTTCAGACTGTTTTTCCACTCACAGGTTTTGGTTTAAATTATAATTTGAAATTCATAATTCAAAATCCAGAATGCTGTAATTTCTAAATCTTTCTGAGAACCACTTCAGGTGTTCAGATTTAGGGACATTCAAGCTGTACTAGGGCACTCATACCTAATATTTGCTGTCAATAAACTCTTTTTTGTAGGCAATCAAACTGAATGCCTTTAAATGTACTTTATTTAATGTTAATGCTTCATATCAATTTTGAATTACTAAAACACTAAGAATACCTTAATAGGATTTTATAAACATATTTCTGTTCAACAATTTATGACTAATTCCATTCATTTTCAAAAACTAAATAAGAATAGGCTGAATATAAAGTAAAATTATGTATTTTTATTGTACATTGACTCCATATTAAAAAGCTAACACACACTGAAGAACAGAGTTTTATACCCAGTCCTTGAAATTTCTTAACTCTGTAATTCCTGTTGAATATTACTGACAATGTCTGAGGAAATATTTTCCATTTATAATACACAGCAATATTCTGAAATAAACAATACAATCAAAATCCAGGATTATTCATTTTGAACACTCATTAGTCATTTCACCCAAAAATATACAGTCTATGCTTTATTAAACTAAATAATGTAAAACAAATATACAAGGGTCAAATTTCCACGTAACTTATACAATAACAAAGCTATAATCTCAACATAGTATACAAAGGCTGAGTTAACTAACCTATCACTGAATATTTTAAAAAGAGGTTGAATTCATACCTGTCAGCCAGATACTACAGTAAAAGGCATGTGATCTCTGTGAGAAAATGACAGAGATGAGGAAACTAGTAACAAAATAAGGCAAAATATGGCTGAGTACTAGAATCAAAGGCTCAAATGCCATGACAGGATGAAAAGAAAGATTATATTTGCTGGAGAAAGGCAACATTTTGTTGGCTCAGTTTAGTAGTTTAAAAGGGAAAAAAGATGCAAAAGCCTATTTCAAAAGGTGAGAATGAGCAGTGTAGTCGTGATGTGGCTGTAAACTGTGGGTGCCGCCAGCGACATTCAACTATCAGACTAGGTAAACAGAAACAGAAGAGAAATAAAAGGGGACAGACACAGACATCAATAGTTATACAAAGATGAAATTAGAAAATGAAAAACTTTAAAGCATATCATGAAAAATAATGAAAAAATAAACAAACAAACTTGATTTTTAAGCCATCACTTATCTACATATATTTCCATGCTTTGATAGCAATATGGTCAATGTGAAAGTCTTTTTCTGTATGTGACAAATATTTTCACTAGCAATTGTAGTCATATTACTTAACAGGGACACATTCTGAGAACTGCACTATTAAATTATTTTGTCCATATTGTAAATATCATAGAAAATATGTACATAAGTTTATGAGATATAGTCTAACCCACACACCTAAGCTGTATACACATGGTATAATTTACTGATCCTGGCTATAACCCTATACATTGTGTTTCTGTGGGGAATTGTAACCTCATGATAAATATTTGCATGAAAATAATGATAAATATTGTATGTTTCACTGGACAGTGGTGGCGCACGCCTTTAAACCCAGCACTCGGGAGGCAGAGGCAGGCAGATCACTGTGAGTTCAAGGGCAGCATGGTCTACAGAGTGAGTTCCAGGATGGACAAGTCTACACAGAGAAACCCTGTCTTGAAAAACTAAAAAAAAAAAAAAAAAAAAAGTATGTTTCTATATTGAAACATAGAAAGGGTACATTAAAAATAATTGATAAAATGTGTTCACTTTATAATTAGATAGGACCACGAATGCATTTGCTGTCATTGAGGATTTGTAATTAACAAATTTAATAAAACATTAGTCTATAAACTGCTGTCTGCCATTAGATCTTAGGGATCATATATCAAATAAAATTTAGAAGACAAAAATAAGAGAGCAGTAACTAGGACGCCTTTATTAAAATGAATATTATCCAAAATTAAGAACAGTTATAAGTAATCATTACATGCTTCCTAACCTACTAAGTTATTAAAATATAAGGCTGTTATTTCTGTTTTCAAACACTCTGTTATGCCTCACTTTAGCATTTCCAGTTTCTGTCATTGGTCTTGTTAGAACAGTGACACCACAGCATGAGCAATGTTTCTTTTGTAGTCCATGTCAGTCTTTAAATGTATTGCAATTTTTAAATAAGAATGCTTAAAATTTTTAAGTTTTTGCTAGAACTTTCAATATATTTAGCTGCTGCCATGCTCTCCCTGTCATCATGTCTTGCCTGTGACTCAGCTCCTATCAACTTCATCTACTCATCTGAAATCAAAAGGCAAAAACGTACTTTTTTACATTTTGAAAAGTTCTGTTCTTTCTCCCCACTTTTTTTCCTTCTTTTGTCAGTGACCTTGGGAACTCTGGAAGCAGTTAAAGTGATTGACGTTGGGGTGTGCTGAAATGCAGTATACAACTCCACAGGGACTTCATCGCCACTTTCAGTTGCACTGGTGTCACCATCTTCAATGAAAAACACAGTTACCGCACTTCAGTACTTCTATTTCAATG
>CABHPP010105391.1:0-13572 GCA_902168425.1 Peromyscus attwateri
TTGTTTCATTAAAAACAGCATATTAGGGGTTGGAGAGATGGCTCAGTAGTTAGAAGCAAATGCTGCTCTAAGTTCTGTTCCTGCTGTTCTCAGTACCTACGTAAAACGTCTGGAAACTGCCTATAACTCCAGTCCCAAGGGATGCAAGGCCTCTTCTGGTATCTGCACACACACTGCACACACATCCATATGAATAAAAATAAAAGTAAATCTTAAAAAAAAGACAAAAAAGTAAATAAATAAAGCAATGCTGGGTACAGCATGGATGGGAGACACTAGTTCACTGAGCGTCCGTAATCCATGGACATTTTCCTCAAGCCGTGTGGCCTTCTCATCCTGCTACAAGGCCCCTTCACATTTCCCCTCTCTGATGGTGTCCACACCGCTCAGCTCAGCTCAGCTCAGGCCCACAGGCCTAATCCAGCCCGCTGGGCTTGTCGATGGAGGCCCCAGTTCTCCGTCTCCGGCCCCTGACTCTGTAGCCCTTTGCTTTCCAACAGCGACACCTGGCGGTCGAAAGGGTCTTAGTCAAGCAGACAGTCTTCATGCCCAGTAGGCTTTCTTCAAAGAATCACTTCTATTTTATTTTATATCATTATCTGGATTTTATTTATCATTATTTTTACGTGTGCAAATGTTTTGCCTGTGTGTCTTTAAACATGCTGTATGTATTTTGTGTTCACGGAGGCCAGATCAAGGACTTCAGATCCCTTGAAGCTATAGTTTTACAGATCATTGTAAGGGCCTGAACCTGGGTCCTTTGGAAGAGTAGCACGCACTCTTAACCACTAGGGCACCTCCAACCCATATGTTTTTTTGTTTTTTTTTTTTTTTTCTTTCTCTTTTTTAGTTCTTCAAGACAGGGTTTCTCTGTGTGGCCCTGGCTGTCCTAGAACTCACACTATAGACCAGGCTGGCTTGGAACTCAAGAGATTTGCCTGCTTCTGCCTCCCAAGTGCTAGGATTGAAGGCGTGCACCACAACACTTAGCTCGTACACTTTCTTGCAGGGAAGAAACGTATAAACTGCATACACTGGGGTGATAGTGGTCCAGCCCTGACACAAGCTAAACCTTTTTTATTTTTTATGTTTTATGTTTTAAAAAAGATTTATGTATTTATTATGTATACAGTGTTCTGTCTGCATATACACCTGCAGGTCAGAAGAGGGCACCAGATCTCATTATGGATGGTTGTGAGCCACCATGTGGTTGCTGGGAATTGAACTCATGACCTCCGGAAGAACAGCCAGTGCTCTTAACCTCTGAGCCATCTCTCCAGCCCCCTTTTTTATTTTGTTTAAGATCCATTTTATTTTCAGTCATGTGTGGGTGTGTACACAGGAGTGCAGATGCTGGAGGAGAGCCAAGGTGTTGGATCTCCTGGTACTGAGTTACAGTGCTGGAAACCGAATTAAGGTCCTCTGCAAGACCTGTCTGGCTTCCTGTCCTCCCATCCACCTCTTCAGCCCCCAACCTAAGTCTTTACTTTGTATTTAGTGTGTGTGTGTGTGTGTGTGTGTGTGTGTGTGTGTGTGTGTGATGCCTGTGTGGGGTGCACGAACACCACAGTGCCTATGTGGAGGTCAGAGGACACTGTGGAGTTGGGTCCCTGATTCCACCTTTACATGGGCTCCAGTGACGGCACTCAGGTGGTCAGGCTTGTGTGGCAAATGCGTTGCCCACTGACCTGTCTTGATGGCTCATGGTTAATCGTTTTTACCTGCACTGCTATCTTTAAAAAAAAAATAAAAAATAAAAAAGATGTATTTATTTTATTTTTTGTGTATGAGTGTTTTGCCTGCATGTATGTGCATGCACCACATGCATGATTGGGGCCCTCAGAGGTCTGAAGAAGGCATCAGATGCCCTGGAAGTGGAGTTATGGAGGACTGTAAGCCACCTTGTGGGTTCTGGAAACCCAGGTCCTCTTTACAAACAGCAAGTGCTCTAACTGCTGCGCCTCTCCAGCCTTGCAGTTTCGTCTTAGTCACCTGTGAACTGCTGTGCAAGCTGTAAAGCCGTCCCAAACTCACAGCATTTGACTCTTTTTGTTGTTGCTGGTTTTTTTTTTTTTTTTTTTCTTTTTTTTTTTTCCGAGACAGGGTTTCTCTGTGTAGTTTTGGAGCCTGTCTTGGATCTCACTCTGTAGACCAGGCTGGCCTCAAACTCACAGAAATTGGCCTGCCTCTGCCTCCTGAGTGCTAGGATTAAAGGCGCACGCCGCCGCCGCCGCCGCCGCCGCCGCCGCCGCCGCCACCACCACCAGGCTCATTTGACTCTTTCTTATCCCCCTCCCATAGGACCTCCAGCTTGCCACATTTCCTTCTGGGTGAGCCAGACACACCCTAGTCTGAGTGGCCCTTCTCTAATCCCTCTGATTGCTGTAGCACTAATTTTTCTTTTTGCAAGGCATGGAGACACACAGCTTTACTTCCAGCACTCAGGAGGTAGAGGCAATTGGAACTCAGTGAGTTCCAGGCCAGCCAGGGCTACTGCCCACAGTAAGGCCCCACCTCAAAAAAGAAAGAAAAAAACAAACTGCTGTGGAACAATCCTTTTCTACACTATGAATATGTATTACTCTCATTGGTTAATAAAAAGCTGACAGGCCGGTAGCTGGGCAGGAAGTTAAGCAGGAAAGCTAAACTGAGACTGATGGGAAGAAGGAGGGCTGAGTCAGAGCCAGTCAGCCGCTGAGCAAGCAGGATGTTAAAAATTGAGATAACAAGCCAAGGGCAACGTGGCAAAGCATAAATACATACATGGGCTAATTTAGATATAAGAGTTAGCTAGTAACAAGCCTGAGCTATCAGCCGAGCATTTGTAATTAATATAAGCCTCTGAGTGATTATCTGGAACCGGGTGGTCAGGACAGGGAAACGTCTGTTTACAACAAACAGCTGGGACTGGTGACATGGCTCAGAGGGTCACAGCAAAGCTTCCAAAGCTAGTCTCTGATCTTCTGCTCTCTCAGTGGCTCATGGGAGCCAATCCATTAGCAACTGATTTGCCTCATGTTGCTGCAGTTTGGGATCCTTTGTCTTAAGAATGGGTAGGTACAGCCGGGCGATGGTGGCGCACGCCTTTAATCCCAGCACTCGGGAGGCAGAGCCAGGCGGATCTCTGTGAGTTTGAGGCCAGCCTGGTCTACAGAGTGAGTTTCAGGAAAGGTGCAAAGCTAAACAGACAAATAAAGTCTTTGTTTAAAAAAAAAAAAAAAAAAAAAAAAATGGTGGGTACCTTTGAATTTCTCTACTTCTACAGCACTCAGGCTAGTCCCATCCACATCCATATCCATATCCTGCAGCCTAACGGTGCAGGTCATGGGAGCTCCCATTGCTTGTTTAAGTTCAAGCAATTCAGATGCAGAGACCTCCCAGATTATCACAGTTTCCTGTACTGGGCCACTATCAGTGCCCCATCTGCATGCTGAATCATGAATTGTCTCTTACTCTGTATCAAAGGAAAGGCCTGAGAAGTTGTAACAAATGGTTTCTACCATGTTCTCTCTTCCTCATCATCTTAGTTATGTTACTGTTGCTGTGATAAGACACATGACCAAAAGCATCTTGGGAAGGAAAGGTTTTATTTGGTTTACACTTGCATGTCACAATCCATTAGTGGGGAAGTCAGGACTGGAACTCAAGTGGGAATCTGGAGGGAGGAACAGAAGCAGAAACTATGAAGGTACACTGTTCACTGGCTTGCTCCTCGGAGCTCACTTAGTTGACTTTCTTCTACAACCAGGACCACTTTCCTCAGGAATGCCACCACCCAGAGTGGGCTGAACTGACCTGAACCTGCAGGAATAAAGGTCCCTGAGTGGCGAGGTGTTGAGAGCGAGGGCTGGAGATAAGAAATAAAGAAGACAAAAGCAATAGCTGGGACCAGCAGGTCTTCCACAGCTGATGACTTATGCCAAGCATATTATGGAGCACAGCATCATATATACTATTTGCAGGGGGAAGACGGCCAGCGTCAGCAGAGAGCTGAGTCAATGTTGGCAAAGAGAACAGGGGATACCTTAGACACAGCTGCCTAAGGACTGATACCACAGTCCAGGGGGAAGAGTCTGCCCCCCAGAAACTGCTACCTTGACTTCCTTCCTTCCTTCCTTCCTTCCTTCCTTTCTTTCTTTCTTTCTTTCTTTCTTTCTTTCTTTCTTTCTTTTTTCTTCCTTCCTTCCTTCCTTCCTTCCTTCCTTCCTTTCTTTTTTTAAAGATTTATTTATGTATACAGTGCTCTGCCTGCATACAAGAAGAGGGCACCAGATCTCATTACAGACAGTTGTGAGTCACCATGTGGTTGCTGGGAACTGAACTCAGGACCTCTTGAAGAGCAAGCAGTGCTCTTAACCTCTGAGCCATCCCTCCAGCCCTCCAGCCTCCTTTATTCTATTTCTTAATCTATTTATCTCCTTGAACACAGGACTTAGCTCCATTCCACTTCCTGGTGCTCCTTTTCTCCTCAAATTGTACATTTTGTATTTTTCCTTGGTCAGGTTGCTCCTTTTCATTATAAATCTTCATTAAAGTTACCATTAATAACCACACAACAAAGTCTATACTAGGCTGTTTTGAGATTTTCTCTGCCAATAGAATTAATCCAAATCTCTTCACTTTAGCCTCAGGTAGACTCTTGGGACATGAGCAAAAGGCAGCTACATTCTTCATCAAAATATCACAAGAATGATCTCTAAGCAACATACTAAAATTCTTCTCCTCTGAAACATCTCGAGCCAGGCCCTCCACAATTCACATCTCCCATGCGCCTACTAATATGGCTCTTTAAGCTGTGCTTAAAGCATTACATTGCTTTTCTTTTCTTTTCTTTTTTTTTTTTTTTTAAGATTTGTTTATTATGTATACAGTGTTCTGCCTGCATGGCAGAAGAGGGCACCAGATCTCATTACGGATGGTTGGGAGCCACCTTGTGGTTGCTGGGAATTGAACCCAGATCCTCTGGAAGAGCAGCCAGTGCTCTTAACCTCTAAGCCATCTCTCCAGACCTCCACTGCTTTTCTAACCCAAAGAATTAAAGCTCAAATCTGTGGTGATATTTTATTTGTACACCCCAATAAATCTTATCTGGCAACCAGAGGAAAAAGCCAGCCATATATTAAACACAGAAGTCAGTCAATGGTAGCACACGCACCTTTAATCCTAGCATTTGGGAGGCAGAGATCTATCCAGATCTCTGTAACTTCAAGGCCATACTGGGAACAGAGCCAGGTGTGGTGGTACACACCTTTAATTCCCAGTAATAGTTAACCATAGAAGTCTGGAGGTCTATACAGACAGACAGGAAGTGATAGACCTGGGGAGAAAGAGGAAGTGATATAGCTGGGCAGGGCAGAAAGAGGAAGTGATGTAACTGGGCAGAGAGAGGAAGTGAGATGGCAGGGCACAGAAAGGATATAGGCTTGAGTATACAGGAAGTAGCTCTCTCTGGAGGCTGAGGAGTTGGTAAGGTGATGTTGGCTGTGGCTTGTCCTGTTCCTCTGATCTCTCAGTTTTCACCCCAATATCTGGCTCCGGGTTTTTGTTTTTGTTTTTTTAATTAATAAGACTGTTTAGCAGTTCATCTTACACAAATCCCTCCAAACAAAAACATGGTCAGACCTATCAGAGCAATACCCCAGTCCGTAGTACCAACTTCTTCTTCTTCTTTTTTTCAAGACAGGGTTTCTCTGTATAGCCCTGTGTAAATGGAGGCAGAGTTTTTCTGTCCTGACCACCTGGTCCCAAATAAACACACAAAGGCTTATATTAATTACAAAATGCTCAGCCAATAGCTCAGGCTTATTATTAACTAGTTCTTACTTTTAAATTGACCCATTTCTATTAATCTATATATTGCCACATGGCCTGTGGCTTTACTGGTCCTCTAATATCTTGCTTCTTGAGAGGCTTGCTCATGTCTCTCCCCACTCCACCATTCTTCATTCTGCCTAGCTATTGGCCAGTCAGCTTGTTTATTAAACCAGTCACAGCAACAAATCTTCACAGTGTACAAAAAGATTTTCCATCAGGTAGTGGTGGTGCACACCTTTAATCCCAGCACTTGGGAGGCAGAGGCAGGTGGATCTCTGTGAGTTTCAGGCCAGCCTGGTCTACAAAGCAAAGAGAAACCCTGTCTCAAAAAACAAACATTTGGGGTGGCTGACAGTTTTAGAGGTTTAGTCCATTATCACCATGGTACGACATGGTGGCATGCAGGCAGACATGGTGCTGGAGAAGGAGCTAAGAGTCCTACATCTTGACCTGCAGGTAACAGGAAGTGGTCTGACCACCTCACTGAGCATAGATTAAGCAAAGGAGACCTCAAAATTCACTCCCACAGTGACACTCCAACAAGGAGTGTTGGGCTTCCTCCATCAAGGCCACACCTACTCCAACAAGGCCACACCTCCTAATAGGGCCACTTCCTATGAGCTCATGGGGGCCAATTACATTCAAACTAACACACATTCTGTCTTAGTTAGGGTTTCTATTGCTGTGAAGAGACACCGTGACCACGGCAACTTTTATAAAAGAGAATATTTAATTGGGGCTGGCTTACAGTTTAGAAGGTTAGCCCATTATCGTCATGGCAGGGAGCATGATGGCATGCAGGCAGATGTGGTACTGGAGAGGTGGCTGAGAGTTCTACATCTGGATCAACAGGCAGCAGGAAGAGAGAGAGAGAGACACTGGGCCTGGTGTGAGCATTTCAAACCTCAAAGCCCACCCCTGGTGACACACTCCTCCAACAAGGCCACACCTCCTAATAGCACCACTCCCTATGGGGCCGTCTTCATTCAAACCACCACCCTGTCTATGACTATGATAAGGACCATGAGCAAGAGCATCTTGAGGAGGAAAGGGTTTATTTGGCTTACAGGTACAGTCCATTATGGGGGCGGGGGGCGCGGGGGAGCCAAGGCAGGACCTGAAGCCAAGACTATGGCGAACACTGATACTGGCTTATTCCTCAAGGCTTGCTCAGGCTTCTTTCTCATCCCACCCGAGACCAGCTGCCAATGGTCGTTACCCCCTACAGTGAGCGGGCCCTTCCATATCAATCGGAAATCAAGAAAATGCCCCCCAGGCTTGCCCCTACAGGCCAAGATAATAGATGCAGTTTCTCAAGTAAGGTCCCTCTTCCCAGACATGACTAGGTTTGTGTCAAACGGGCAAAAACCAACAGCAGAGACCAAAACCTGGGTCTTCTGCTACAGCAGTACACACTCTTAATCACCGAGCATCTCTCCACCGTGTTTTTGGTTTTTGGGGTAACATAGCATATCTTTTTTTTTTTTTTTAAAGATTTATTTATTTATTATGTATACAGTGAGTGTTCTGTCTGCAGGCCAGAAGAGGGAGCCAGATCTCATTGTAGATGGTTGAGAGCCACCATGTGGTTGCTGGGATTTGAACTCAGGACCTCTGGAAGAACAGCCAGTGCTCTTAACCTCTGAGCCATCTCTCCAGCCCTTTTTTTTTTTTTTTTTTTTTTGGTTTTTCGAGACAGGGTTTCTCTGTGTAGCTTTGCGCCTTTCCTAGAACTCACTTGGTAGCCCAGGCTGGCCTCGAACTCACAGAGAACCACCTGGCTCTGCCTCCCAAGTGCTGGGATTAAAGGCGTGCGCCACCACCGCCCGGCAACATAGCATATCTTACTGTTTACAACTGCTGCCAAGGCCTGCGGTGGTCCTGTCCTGTGCGTTACTTTTAGGAGGGTAATCCATTCTCTAGTCTACTAATGGTTTTGGGGGCATCCCTACAGTCACGTGTCCCCATTTATCACGGAGGCATATTAAGTACAGAACAATTGCACGGTGGGATACCTCCCCTACACAAACAGCAATGCTCCTGGTCAGACAGTTTGACCTTGGCTGCTTGTTCTATGACCCCACTCAGGGAGCATGTGACTACAGCAAACAGGCACACCACTCCATAACACAGGAGGAAAGGGAACATATGCGGAATGCTTCCAAGGATGACCCACCCTTACGTGGTTCAGCCACAGCTTCCTGTAGGACACACAGAGAGGTCTTTGTGCTCACAGATAAGCTCTAGGGAACCTGGAATGTTAAACACACGGGGTTGTTCCTTCAAGGGAAGGAATGCATAACATTTTTTTGCCCAGAAGGCTGGGAATAGACATGTTTAGTAATCTGGTGACCTTTGCTCTGTCTGTGTGGCTGGAGATTTTTCCTGCACCAGATCCTCCCACAGACCCTTGCGGTAAATTTTTCTCAGTCAATCTACAGAGCCTATCTTCATGGACCTTACAAAGAGTTTCGATGTAGTCCTATCTAATCTGTATTTAGCTTACTTTGTTCCTCAAGGGGATTCAGGTATGTTTTGTTGTCAGCTTGGGATCGAGTTAATTATCAGCAAAATAAGTTTTCACCAAATCGTGCTGTGCTTAAATATGCCTAAAGCAAACTACTTGGAGTTACACTCTAGAAGTTTGAAACAACACCAGCTGCCGAGCTGTGTTGAACCTAACTACCGTCTTGCCTCCCTTGCATCATTATTCTGCTGGCCACGGTGGTTGCAGAGACCCCCAGCTTCCCGTCACAGTACTCACTGCAGGGGCTCTGCGACCATCTCTCCACAATCCACTGTGCCAATTGTGCTATGTGACTTTTCCTGGAGTGACACAAACGAACGACATAAACAAGCATTCGTTCACTCCAGATTTATCAACAAGGACAGACCAAAGAAACTGCCAGGCACAGTGGCATATCTATAATCCTAATAATTGAGAGGCTGAGGCAGGTGGATCTCTGTGAGTTCAAGGCTAAACTGCCCTACATAACAAGGTCAGGCCAGCACGGGCTACAAGGCAAAACTTTGTCTCGGAAAAAAAAAAGAAAAGAAAGAAGTTCCTCTGCCCAAATCTAATTTAGTGAACCAGATTATTGAGGTTACTTACAGGACTAGGGCTGAGAGTTACTTACAGGAGCACGGGTGATTCAAAGGCAGCTGGTGAGGGGACGCAGGACAGTTGCATGCCTAGAACTCCATGCACAACTTGCAGGCAGCGTGGTGTGTCTGCAAGTCTCCTCTGCCCAGCTGCTGTCACTATTACTGATAGTGTTTTGTGAATCTTTTAAGTTTCAGGAGCTTCCTGAGACCTACAAGCTTTGTTTACTTCCTGAGCCTTATTTCATTGACTTCCTCAGTAGTAAGAAGCCTCCCTCCTCCAGGAGGGAGTGTTTCAGTCTGGAAAATATAGCTGAACAACAGTTAATTAGTTTGATAATTGCTTTACAATGATTACATATCTTAAAACCTCACCTTGCATGTCATGAGTATATATAATTATTGTCTGTCAATTATGCCATAATAAAGTTGGGGGCACTTCTATAACAAGCATCCTTTATGAAATGTTTGCATGTGTGTAGTTTGAGATAGATACACTCCAGAGGGGAAAACTCTCTCTTAATATGAAAAACAAACAAGCGCCATCATGGTGGCACATGACAATAATCCCAGAACTCAGGAGACTGAGGCAGGAGGATCACCATGAGTTCCAGGCCAGCCTTTGATACACAGTGAGGCCCTGTCTCACAGAACCAACTGTACAAGTTACTTATCTTGTGGCTTTGACAAAACACCTGGTAAAAACAACGGAAGGCAAGCCTGGCGTGGTGGCGCACGCCTTTAGTCCAGCACTCGGGAGGCCGGGTCAGGTGGATCTTCGAGTTCAAAGCCAGCCTGGTCTACAGAGCGAGTTCCAGGACAGCCAGGGCTACACAGAGAAAGCCTGTTTTGAAAAACAAAACAAACAACAGAGAAATAAAACCCCAACAACTTAAAGAAGGAACAGTTCATTTTAGTTTAGAGTTTGGCGGGGAACGTACAAGGACAATCAGGGTAGGAGGAGTGCCTGAGAAGAAACTTCCCATCCGATGCCAGACTTCCTTTTTGGGTGGAACTAAATCCCCCCAGGGCAGAGAGCTGACTGCTGACAGCTGTCAGTACAACAGCAGACTCCAAGGAAACAGAAAACCGCTGGATGAACAGAGCCCAGTTCACGGAAGCAGCAGGCTTCAGACACAGAGACTGTCCACAGCCAGAAACGTGTCAGTTTGATAGCTCTTCTCTGATTGGTCCTAAGTCTCATCTTATTTGCATACCCATTCAACCAATCAGGGCTCCGATGGTTTCTCCATAAATTCCGGCACACCTGCAGCTTCAAGATGCTTTCTCCTCTGAACTTTGTAGAGACAAAGGAGACTTCAGAGCCCAGTCCTCACCTCACAGACACCCATGCTTCAAGACTTGCCAAATCCGGGCCTGGAGAGATGGCTCAGAGATTAAGAGCACCGACTGCTCTTCCACAGATCCCGAGTTCAATTCCCAGCACCCACATGATGGCTCACAACTATCTGTAATGAGATCTGGCTCCTTCTTCTGTGTACATAATAAATAAATAAATCTTTTTTTTAAAAAAAAAAAAGACTTGTCAAATCTGTCCAACTTCCAGGACTCAACCAACAGCTAAAGCAGGTTCAATGAGTCCTCCAGAGGGACTCACTCCTGCTTCAGCCACCAGAGACCTAAGACTACTACCTCAAACATGTCAGAGACGAGGAAACCTGCTGCTCCCTCAGTCTCCATGCTCTGAGAGGGACTCTCTCAGCTGGCACCCAAAGCCCTCTGAGAAATTCGACCTGTAACATTCCCTCAGTTGGCGCATGCTACCTCTTGGCTGGCATACCTAAGCCTGCCCATACGTAGAGCTGGCACACCACCAGCCTCCTTCAGTTAGCATCTTGTTGCCATCTTGTAGCATCAGTTCTTTTTTGTTGTTGTTTTGTTTTGTTTTTTGTTTGTTTGTTTGTTTTTCGAGACAGATTTTCTCTGTGTAGCTTTGGAGCCTGTCCTGGATCTCACTCTGTAGCCCAGGCTGGCCTTGAACTCACAGTTCCGGCTCAGTTCTTATTTTCCCATTGATTTTACTTCTGTTGGTTTTGGGGTGTTTGTTTGTGTGTGTGTGTTTGTTTTGATTTTCTTATTGTTGTTGACAGGGTCTTACTACTTAGCCCAGGCTGGCCTGGAATTCTTAGAGATTCTCCTGCTTCTGCCTCCAAGTGCTGAGATTAAACCATGTGGCATCATGCCCCACACTTATTTTCCCACTGACATTGTTTTTCCTGCATGGCAAAAAGTGACAAATTCTGGCATTGCAAAGACTTCTTGGGGAGAGTGATCTCTTCTGATAGCAATCACAGGGCTCAGTTTTCTTATAGGATACTCTGGGTGTCCCATATTATCAGCAGCCTTTACATGATCTTATCTTCTACATGGTTTTTCTTGGACTTTACTTAACGGAAATGCCTTAGAGATGTGGAGATGTGTGTAGTTGCACATCCCAAGAAGCATTTTTGTTTGTTTTATAGTGCTGAGGATGAGCACTAGAAAAAGGTAAATCTTTTCTCTTTTTCTTTCTTTCTTTTTCTTCTTTTTTTAAGACAGGGTTTCTCTGTGTAGTCCTGGCTGTCCTGGAACTTGCTCTGTAGACCAGGTTGGCCTTGAACTCAGAAAGATCTGCCTGCCTCTGCCTCCTGAGTGCTGGACCTGAAAGTGTGTGCCATCACACCCAGTGTGATGATCTCCATTGTCAACCTGCCTGCGTTTGGAGTGACCTGAGACACCTCTGGTCTGTCCGGGATGGGGTGGTTCTAGAAATGTTTAACTGGGGCAGGAAGACCAACCCTGAGTATGGGCAGCCCCTCCTAAACTGAATAGAAAGGGAAAGGACACAGGGGTGAGGCGGTAGCTCACTAGAGTGCTTGCCTAGCACAAAGCCCTGGGTTCAACCCCAGCATCGTGTGCACTGGTGTGGAATCCCAGCACTCAGGAAATAGAGGCGGGAGGTCATCCTCAACCACATAGCATGTTCTCAAGGCTAGCCTGAGATACATGAGACTCTATTTAAAATAAAATAAGGGGAGGGGGCAGATGAGTGCCAGCTGTGGTTTCTTTCTGCTTCCGGACCCAATGTGATCCACTGCCTCAACCTTCAACCGTCACATCTTACTGCAGTGAGGGACTGCACTCTCAGACTGAACCCAGGACACGGACAGATGGCTCGGCAGATAAGGGCACTTGCCACTGAGCCCAATGACCGGCATTTGATTCCCAGAACCTACACAGTAGAAAGAGAGAATTGGCCCCCACATTTGTACTGTGGTGCTTCCTGTCTTCCTGAAATAAATAATAAATGTTAAAACAAAAACAAACAAACCAACCAACCAACCGGCGAGGGGCTGGGGAGAAGGGTCAGCAGGTAAGAGGACTGGCTGCTCTCCGAAGGACTCAGGTTTGATGCCCAGGACCCACATGGTAGCTCACAACTGTGTATAACTCAGTTCCAGGGGATCCAACTCCCTCTTCTGATGTCTAAGAGCACCAAGCACACAAGTGGTGACAGACATATATTTGGGCAAAACACTTCAACATAAAATGCATTTTAAAAGGAATAGAACCTGTAAAGCCGAAAATAAACCTTCCTTCCCTTAACTTGCTTCCTTTGTGTCCTGCTTTGGTTTTGGTTTTTAAGGCGGTCTTCTCAGGTAGCCAGGCTGGCATCAAACTGCCATGTGGCTGACGATGCCCATGAAGTCCTTCCTCCACCTCCCAAGATCACAGCCATGTGCAATTCTGCATACCCAGCCCTTAAATGGCTGCTGTTCAAGTGAGTAACTAATACAGAACCTGGAAGCAGTCGTTCTGTCCTGTCCAGGAAGCATTAGTGATATCTGCCAGCGGGAACTTAGGTAATGTGTATGAATACTTGAAAATTGAAAAGTAAATGTACATAAAATGCTGAAATGATGATTACTATTTTTTCCATTGTTATACTCTCTATCATGGCCAAGTATCATATGAACAAAGAGAAAAAAAATTAATGAATTGTTGTGGGGTGTTTTTTGTTTTGTTTTTGTTTGTTTGTTTTGAGTCAGGGTCTCATGTGACCCGGCATCAAACTGGTATCAAACTCGATATGCCCCTGAGAATGACCTGGAACTCCTGCTTACACCTCCCAAGTGCTGGGATTCTAGACGTGAGCCACTATGCCTGTTTATATTTTAAAATTATGTTTACAGATTTTGAACTAACACTGCAAAATGCTTATCCCTGTTGACTGAGAAAAGCAAAGTCAAATTTAACCCACAGTGAGACAGACATAGTGGTGAGGGCCTGTGTCCCACCCCTTGTGGGGCAGAGTTTGAAGCATTGGGAGTTCAGAACCAGACTCTGCTGTCTGAGAGTTTGGGGGCAACATGAAACCCCACCCAGGAAAAATTAAACCACAATGGAACCAGGCATGGAGGTGCACGCCTGTCAGCCCTCACAGACTGAGGCAAGAGGATGACAGTCGACTGCCAGCCTGTCTCAAACGGAAAACAGGGTTTCCTGGCTACATACCAGTAATCCAACATGGAGGGGCAGGAGTTCAAGGTCATCTTCAGCTACACACCCAGCCTGAAGCCAGCCTGAGCTGCATGGGACCCTGTCTTGGAAACAATCACTACTCGGAAATATAGCCATTGATTTAAAAAAAAAAAA
>CABHPP010105392.1:0-13354 GCA_902168425.1 Peromyscus attwateri
GGAAACAGTCCAGAGGAAACAGTCCAGAGGAAACAGTCCCGGGAAACAGTCCCGGGGAAACAGTCCAGAGGAAGGGGCTTTCATGGTGAGGCCTGAAGGGCACAGAGGAGTCGGTTGTGCAAAGGCTGGTGAGAGCAGGTGGAAGGGCCTAGGTCGAAGGAACAGAAGCACTGGCTTGCAGACAGAGCGTGGACCAGAGAACTGGAGAAGGCCGGGTGCAGTGGGTGGGGAGCACCCAGTGCTGAGAAGTGGGAGGAGGAGGTGGATCCGTTTTTTAAAGAAAGAACATATGCCAAAAATCAAAGTGCAAAACCCAACGTGAAGCTGGCCTTGCACCTGATCTAGTTTACATTGCTCCCATTTTGTCATTCACAAGGCAGAGACAACACCTTCTTTTCAGGACCTAGCACTGCGGACGCTGCGATCTGGCCCCTGGACAGCACTGAGTGAAGCTGGAGGTCTCCCAGGGGCAATCCTCTGAGTGTTGTAGGCTACTACGGGGTTTGCATGTTTTGAAGGGACAACCATTGAAGGGTTTAAACAGTGGCATGATCTGATTTATGTTTTAGAAATGTCCCTCTGGGGCTGGAGAGATGGCTCAGAGGTTTAAGAGCACTGACTGGTCTTCCAGAGGTCCTGAGTTCAATTCCCAGCAACCACATGGTGGCTCACAACCATCTACAAAGAGATCCAGTACCCTCTTCTGGCATGCAGGCATACATGCAGGCAAAATATTGTATACATAATAAATAAAAATAAATTAATAAATCTTAAAAAAAAAGAAATGTCACTCTGAGCATCAGTGAGATGCTGTCTTAGGGTTTCTATTACTCTGAAGAGACACCATGACTATAGCAACTCTTTTTTTTTGTTTGTTTTTTCGAGACAGGGTTTCTCTGTGTAGTTCT
The DNA here is from genome assembly GCA_902168425.1 of Peromyscus attwateri. Classification (NCBI taxonomy): domain Eukaryota; kingdom Metazoa; phylum Chordata; class Mammalia; order Rodentia; family Cricetidae; genus Peromyscus; species Peromyscus attwateri. The sequence goes on from CABHPP010105392.1 coordinate 909, forward strand.
GGTGCCTGTTGCTGGCCTCAAACTCACAGAGATCCACCTGGCTCTGCCTCCCGAGTGCTGGGATTAAAGGCCTGTGCCATGCCGGACAGCGGGAGGCAGAAGCAGGCAGATCTCTGTGAGTTCGAGGCCATCCTGGTCTACAATGCAAGTTGGAGAACAGCTAGGACTGTTACACAGAGAAGCCCTGTCTCCAAAAAAGAAAAAAAAAAAAAAAAAGCCAGGTGGTGGCGCACGCCTTTAATCCCAGCACTTGGGAGGCCAGCCTGGTCTACAGAGCAAGATCCAGGAAAGGCACAAAGCTACACAGAAACCCTGTCTCGAAAAATTAAAAAACAAAAAACCAAACAAACAAAAAGATTTAATGTTAATCAACTTGTTAATTTACTGATGTATTAGAGGACAGTCAGCCACTTTATTCAAGGTTGGGGCTATGGGAATTTTGTAGCAAGGAGACAGGGATTTCTCTCTATCAACCCACTATATAGTAGAGGGTGACCTTGAACTCTTGATTTTCTTGCTTCCACTGCCCAGTGTTGGAATTACATTTTCTAGATAGGGCCTATGGGCTAAGCCATGGGGTGACCACTTTCAGTTCATTAGTCAGATGTCAGTATTCTGTTAGTCAGGGGTAGAGATCTATGCACTTTACAGGTGCAGACGCTGAGGCACTCAGAAGTCATGTGACGGGGTGGTTCTGATGGCATCTGCCATGTCTTAGGTGGAGCGGTCCAACCTCAGTAGTCTATGATTTTAGGGATGAAGAAGGAAATAATTCAGTTTTCAGAACTGTGGGGAAATAGAGGGTGGGGGGCTAGAAATGTGGGTGTTTTGTCCCTAATGTTAATGTTTCAAGTGCCTAAGAACCAAGAGCATCAATCTGAGTCCAGAGGAAACAGGCAGTGAGTGCTGATTGGCTGTGATGGAGGCAGGTCCTTCGGCCCCTCTACACCAGCTTTCCCAGCAGTGTACTCTAGATGGTGGCTAAGCCCTCTGGGTCCATTTATCTGTAGCCTCTAGCTTGGAACCGGAGCTGGTGAGTGTCAACACGTGAGGCGTCCAGACAGCCTTGTCACATTTGCCATGGAACTGATCTCGGTGCCCCCTTGTGGCTATATCTGGGATCCACAGGAAGAATCCAGGAAATGACACTCTTCAGTAGGCTAAGACTGCAATCTTAATTCTCACTGGACAGCAGAGGGTCCTCTGATAGGGGAATTCCTTCTACCAAGGCAAACCTTCCCAGCGTCCACCCAGGGCCTCCCAGCTATAGCTGAAGATCAGGCTGGCTCAGCTCTGGACACACTGCTGCTAGATGGTCCCGGGGAAGGGGACCCTTTACCCACACTGAGGTAGCTGAGTTTTCTAGTACATAGTATGCACTCACTAATAAGAAATTTAATCCTTAGGAATGCCCCTTCCATCATGGGGTGTGGGGCGTTTACCCACCAACCCCACAGCTCCCCGGAGTTTTCTTGAGTGTGAGCAGCAGGAAATATTAGATAGAAGGATTTATATTGCGGAGAATATTGTGGAGATAAACAGATAGAAAATAAAGGATAGCCTTGAGAGGACCTGGAACCTTTTCCAATGGGCCCCGACTGTCTCTGCCCCAGGGTTTTTATAGAGACGCCAAGGGGTGGAGCAAAAGACCTCCCCCCAGCACAGCCAAGTGCAGACCATCTCAGACACCTGCACTCATGCCCGTGGTCCTAATCATCCTCCCTATGCGGACCTGCTGGGTAAAGCCACGAGGACCCTGAAAACGGGCTCCCACAATGGGGTAGCCTAGGTTAAGGTCAGGGCTTAGTCTGGAGCCAGAGGCTTTCATATCTATGGGACAGTTGGCTGCACACTGGGACCGGGACTAGAAATTTGGTGTGGGCCTGCGGCTCTCACCAAAAATAGGCCTTGTCTCAGAAGGAAGGAAATGGCTGTTTTCTGGCCTAAGCTTTGATTTGTAACATGAAAGGACTGCCTAGTGTAACAGAAGTCAGCAGAGGCCTCCTCCTCCTCCTCTATCCTTTCTGCCCACTGGACACTAAAGAAATGATCCCCCTGCCCTCAAAAAAAATCAAGCTTCACAGACCCAGCTGCCCACAAGCGCTGGCTCCAGAACAGCAGCAGTACAGTGTGGGTCTCTCCATCTTTGCGTCCACTGCTCTGCCCCCCTCCCCCGTGCCCCCCAATGCTGGGAAACCTTCAGCCTTCAGCTCTGCTGGGGCCCAGCTTAGTCACTACATTTTCAGTGAAGCTCCAGGTCGGGCTACAGGGCCCCTGTCACAGCTGAGTGTACTCCGTTGTTCCCATGGTCTGTGTGGCCCACTCAGGGCTCAGGAGAGAAGATGCCCTGAGGTGGGGGGAAGGGACGCTGGCAGTTAGGAGGTGGACATGAGGTCTGTGGTCTAACAGCGGGGTTTCTGGCTGCCGAGCAGTTACCAACTGAATCAACTGAATGAACAACAGCGGAGTTGCATATTCTGAGACCTGTAACCACGGAGGTGACATCAGGCCTGGTCTCCACCTTTTTAGTTTAGCTGAGAGTAAGCATAGGGGACTGTTTGAATAGTTCATTAGGACCCTTCCAGCTCAGCTGTTCTAGAACCCGCCCACACACCGTGGGAACTTGCAATGAGGCTACCTGGCCCTTGGCTCTCGGCATTCACCTCCTTCTCACATCTAATGAAAGCAAGACCAGTAAGACATCCTTCGTTACCCAGGGCTGTGGCTCGACTCTTCTCTGCACACTGGCTCTTCTCATTGCTCTGCTGGAGCTACCCCGTGGAAAGGTATACAGGGCAAGGAGCTGAGGATGGCCTCTGGTCAAGTCAGTGTGTGTGTGTGCGTGCCTGTGCGATCCTGCTATCACCCACATGAACAGGGAAGGAGGATCTCTCTCAGACTGAGAGGCGTTTATCCCCGGGCTGCGGCCTTGGCAGGGACAGTAAGCAGAGGGCCCAGTAATGCTTTCGTCAGTGTCTACTTTAGGATGGTGAGGGCAAAGGCTTGAAGACACTGCTTTTTTCTTTAAAAAAAAAAAAAATGTGTGGGTATCTTGCCTGCACATGCCTGTTACACAGCTTGTATGCCTTGTGCCCACAGAGGCTGTCAACTCTCCTAGGACAGGAGTTACAGACAGGAACTAATATCTAATTCCATGTGGATATTAGAAATTGAACCCAGGTCCTAAGCAGCCAGTGCTCCTAACCACTGAACCATCTCTCCAGCCCTGCAGGCACTAAATTTTGAAGCCGGTTGTTACTCAGCCAGTAAAGGCCCAAGGCTAATGGAATACGAAGGGAGTGTGCAGTGGGAACTGTAGTCTGCCCTGTGCAAGAGACTAGACAGCGGGCAAGGAGAGCATTAAGCAACGACTCGCAGGCAGTTCTTGTTTCCATTTATTAGTCTAGGAATATACAAAAGTGTGACATGGCACAACAGTCTCATGGAGAGAAAACAGAACACACAGGAGGGGGTGGCTTTCTTCCCTGCCCAATGCCTCAGGAAGGCACACATGTGAGGCTTGGGTAAGGGGGCCTCCTGTCCTGGACCCAGTGTGCTACACAGAAAGCCAGGCCCCTTTGTGAACAGAAGAGAGACCCTTCCTCACAGCAGACTTGGGGTATGGCTTAGGAGAGCTCAGGTGGCTGGGAGAAGATGCTCCAAACCAAGGCTGAGCTGTGCTGAGTCCATGAGTAAAACCAGCCAACAGCAGCTCCATAACCCAAGACGGTACCTGTGGGACATCCTTGTCCCTAGCACAGTATACAGGAGGCCAGTGTAGGCTCAGATTGGAAAAAAAGGATGGGGTGGCATTCCAGAAGCTGTCCACCACCTTCCCCAATTGGGGCCAACTCTGCCCTCTGCATCCTCCCCTTGGCAAGAAGGACCAGACCTGCAGTCACATGTGAGGTGGTGGGAATGGAGATGTTTGTTAAACATGGCCTCTGCCTCTTGAGAATCCCTGGAGCAAAGAGGATTATCTAAGAGTCATAGGGCTGTCCTTTCCTGATTAACCAGGGCCAAGTATCTGTTGTTTGGAGAACCCTAGAGGGGGTGGATAAGAAACCATCAAGGCCCAGAAATGTCAGCCACCACCTTGAACAGGACACACTAGAAGTGGGAGCTTAAAATACTGACTCTTCCCTTCTTAAAAAAGATCTAACATTGCAATGGTTTAACAAAGTATAATTTCTTTTAAATAACCCACAGACACCCATGACGCTTCCAAATTTACAGAACAGAATGCGCTTGAGAACTTGGCAGAAAAGGATTTGCAGTCGTTCCTTCCAGGAGCTGCCCGGGGCTGGGTCAGTTCACCTCCAGCACCTCTGTCTCTGGAAGGCCGAATTTGGTCTTGTGGTTGTCAAAGAGCTTCACCAGGGCCTCCATGTACATGGCGTGGTACAGGTCAATGTCCTTCTGGGTCGGGTGCTCCATCTTGGGGATGGTGATGGGCTCACCCACTGCAGAGAGGGGCAGAGGCTCAGGTCAGTCAATGTCACTGAGTATTCCATTCCTGGGGGGCCCAGTGTGATAATGACCCTGGGCTGTGTGTTGGCCATTGCTAGGAACTGTCCTATTGTCCAGAGGAGAATACTACGGCGTGGCTGCATGAAGACCCCACCCAAGACTGTGGCCTCTGAGTGGGGGAGACCCAGCTCCACGTTCCACTACGAACTCCAGTGTGATGTGTAGGACCAAGTACAGGGCTTTGCTTTTGCTCTAGGAGCCTCGGTTCCTCATCTGCCACCTGGTATGTCTCATAGATCTAAGGATTCTGGGAAGAACAGAACATGCTTGCGCAGCTGGTAAGGGCCTGTAGAAGGGGGAACACCCTCCCACATCTGTGCTTTGCTTTATTTTCTCATCCTGCTTCATGTTCAAGGCCAGTCTACATCCAAGTCCTCAGCGCTGTTCTGAGCTTTCTCCCAGATGTATACACACCCATCTCCACTGGCACTCTTTCAGTCCAGGCCACTGAAAACCTCCAGAGTGGCCTCCTGTATTTTGCCCATTCTAACCCTTTATTTTCCCCTCTACCTAGCAGCTCCAGGGATCACTTAAATTTGTAGATAAATGTAGCTCTCATCCCTCATCAAAAAAAAAAAAAATTCTCTTTGAAGCAGACAGAGATGATTACAGAAAGCCATAACTGGTCAAAATCTGATCCTGGGGTGCTCAGTCCTAACTGATACATCTACAACACAACCCCCACACCTAAGGCTCGGGGACATCTCAGAAGAGGAGACAGAAAGAATATAAGAGCCAGAGGACCAGGAAGTCTGCTGAGAGATTCTGTTTCCTGAAAATGTCAGGGAAGCCACAACCATGATACTTCAACAATATGACTACCTGAACAAGACCCGAACAATGACAAAACCAATAGACACGTTAACACGGAAGGGGAAGTCTTGGGGGTGGCACTCCTAGACAAATAAACACAGGCAACTAATGACTGCTAAGAGGAAGAATGAAGTCTTCCCCAGGGATAAGTGCCCTTACTGGTAATCCACACCAAGAGATCAGCCCTGAAATCGTTACACACAAGCAACACTAGAGTGAATGAATAAATAGTGCCCAGAGCTCCCCTTCCCACTGTGCTGCGGCAGCTTTCCACCCTGCACTTGAAGAGGCACCGGCTCAAGCCCAGTTCCTCCTGGAAGTGCTGTCCTGCATGGAACCCAGGCAAATGCCTGCCCGAGATACTCAGGCTTGGACATTTCAGTCTCTGGCTTATGACCTTAAACACACACTCACATACACGTATACAGGCTTACACCCGACAGGTGATTTTCTGAATGTTCTAACTTGTCCCAAATACAAACATACAACACTACAAGTCTTTTTTCTTAGTTTCCACAGGTCTATATTCTAATTATATTTTCTTTCTGTTCAAAAAAAAAAAAAAAACCTTGTTTCTATAACTTTTGTTGGGCAGTTTTTATTTTATTTTGAGACAGGGTCTCACTGTGTAGCCCTAGCTAGCCTCAAACTTGCAGCAATCCTCCTGTCTCTGCCTTCCACACTGGGATTACAGGTATGCAGGACTACACCTGGCTCTTTCTTCCTCCCCCGTTTCTGCTGAGAATTCCCATCGGCCAGCAGTAAGAGCTGTCTCCTGAGAGGGCCCACTATGAGGAGCAGCGGAGCAGCATAATCCCCCCAGCACCCTTGTTACAGCCGCATGGTCACTGCTGCAACCTTTACCGAACAGGTTTGTATTTGTCACTGCCGTGGTGCCCTGGCTCCTAGCAAGGGTTCAAACTCCACCTCCCTCATCACTCCCACCAGTACCCAACTCATCAAGGTCCTTATGACAGGTTCTCATCTGAGCCAAGTGACTCGCCCAGGATCCTGCCATGCCAGGACGGCTTTCAGCATGCAGGCTAGGGACTCACCAACAGTGGTGATAGGCTTGGAGTAGGGCACCAGCCCCCAGGTGTCAGAGGAGAAGAGGCCTCGGCCATGGAAGATGCATGGGGCAAAACCAATATACTTCTGGAACTTCTTCTGGACCCATCGGCCCCAGGAGCCCTCCTCAAAGATCACCTGCTTGTATACCTCATTCTCTCCGAAGGAATAGGTGGGAACCAGATCGGCTCTGCAAGAGAAAGGCCTAGATCAGCCAGACCCCCAATCACTGGGTTCCGTTCCTTCTATCACTCTAGAGGACTTTGTCTAGCAGGGCCTGGCTCTGCTGTTTGCCTGTCCTGCCCAACTCAACTCCCTCAGCCTGATTCATCGCATGTCACAGCCTCAGCACACTATGCCCGTCCCTCCTGCCGTTGGTCTGGCCTGACTTGACAGCAGACTATAGAACAGCCTCTCCTGAAACCCGAAACCCAAGGGAGATCCTGGGACACAGAAAGAGAGCTCTGTCCACAGCTATGTTCCAAGATCACGGGGCCTCAATGACTTGGACTGTTGTGTCCCAGCAATTCACCTGCCTCACAGAAGTCCATCATTCTAGGACCCTACTCCAAGGTCTCCCAGGGCTGAGCTGTGGGAGAAAAGCAATGACATAGGGTTCAAGGAGCTTGCTCTGCCCCCCAGACCATGTATCCTAAGTCTTCTCCAGTGGGAAATGGGTCTCCCCACCTGCTAGGATGTCTAAAGGAGCCCAGAGGTGGATTTGCTTCTCAAACAGACATGTCCCTTGGTTTTCTACAAAGGTCAGGGTTCCAAGCTGCCAGCTTCTCTTGTCTAAAGGTCACCCCTCCAATAGGCAAGCTTTCCTTGGGGCTTCAAGTGATGCCATCTCCTTCCTGGTCTCTTGCTCCATTTGGCCCTGAGTGTGTGTGTGTGAGTGTGTGAGTGTGTATGTGTGTGTGTGAGTGCACGTGTGCATTGATTGAACCCAGGATTTTTTTTGTACAAACCAAGTATTTGCTCTACCACTGAGTCTCACATCTCTGACCCTTTAAGTGATAAGTCTTCTCATATGTTCCACATATAAGCCTGGCCTCTCAGTTACTTGCAAGTGCCCAGGGACAACAGGTCACACACATCTTTGCACCAGCTACACTTGGACAAGCCAAGCCATGCAGTGTGGGCTCCAACTTCTTTCATTGCCTTCCTAGGTTCTGGGCACCCCCTCCAGAGACCCATTGTTCTGGGTAGAGGAAAATACCAGAGATGTGTGTGTGGGCACTTACCCATGGCGCAGGGCCAGTTTTACAAAGCCTTTGCGGTTCCGCAGGGTGACTGCGTTCTTGCCAGGCATGGAACTCAGGGACTCAGCTGCACCTCCCACCACGATGATGATGGCATTGCCACTCCCATTCTTTGAAAGCAAGTAGTCTATGGTGTCTCGGTTGACAGGGCAGATGCCTGGGTGAGGGGACACACAATCAGGATTGCTCATGGATGCATTCCCTATCCTTATATATAAAATCAAGGATAAAATAAAAATTTCTATAGGTGGATACCAGACCTGTTACCCTCTTAGAAGATATATGATCCTACCTAAGCAATTCATTTTTCCTGATTCTTAGTTTACTTATCTATAAAATGGGGGGAATGATATGAAAGTCAAGCTGGTGGGGACCCTAGGTAGGTGGACCCAGACAATAGGCAACACAATGGCTGGTATATCTAGAAAAGTGAGAGAAAACTCCCTTGAGGTGTCATCCATGATGAATCCTGAAGCCTAGGACAGCTAAACTGACCTAGCGTATCTGCTGCAGTCTTTCCCTACCTGCATGGGACCGGTAGCTGGTGGGAATGGAACTTCAGTCCCCTGAATTGCTATGCTCAATAGGGAGGCTCAAGCCTTGACAGTGGGGCCCAGGAGTAGCTGAAGTGGATTCTCACCTCCAGACATCAAGTACTCCCGAAGCACAGGCATCCGGAAGTTACCAGCCAATGTGGCCAAATAGGGCCTTATGCCAGGGAACTTCTTGCTAACTTCGGTGGCCTCTGTGCTGAAGTTACAGAAGGCACCCAGGCCCATGATGCCATGGGGATGGTATCCAAAGATATAGTTCCTGGTGGTCAGCAGGTTGTGTGTCTTCACCAGCTATAAGGAAACATGTGTTAGAACTGGCTGGAGAGGATATACCCAACAAGTGGGGAGGGGACCTGATGTTTCATGCCCTGTTATGCTGGGAGCCCAAAAGACTGCCAGTCCAAACCTGTCCTCAGACTCATTATCGAAAGCGCAGTGCTAGTGGTTGGCAGTTACTGGACTATGAGTCCCTGGTCGGGGGCTCTTCTCTTTATTTCCCAAACACAGCCCAAACCTACTACATGCTTAACCAGCCTCCTGTCTTCCTGCTTCTAGGCTCTTTACACACAGTGACTTCCCTAAAACTCACATCCAAGCTGGAACACTCAGACCTAAAGAGGGCATTCAGCCTTCACTAGGTACAGTTTAGATTCTGAGTTTGGCAAGCAGAGCCATGGCTTCAGGTCTTCCACTAAGAATTTTAGTGGAGGTATGATCTGTCTGGTCCCTGAATACTACAGGCTCTTCAACAGATCAGAGGACAAACCCATGCAGCCCACCTGCCACCTCTTTATACTCCAGTATGGACAAAAGGATGGTACAGCTGGACCAATACAAAGTTCTTGCCAAGTAGGCAGGCCCAGCTCAGGTTCTGAGACAGGCAGGCAGGGCAGGACAGGACAAGACAAACATCAGCCCTCATGCCAGGTGGCCCTCTGGGAGGAGGGGAGGTGGCTGGTTGTGTGGCTGTGGCAGCCGATGATCTGAACTACCTGTACTATCAACAAAGCTGTCCTGGAATGCTCCAGTTGATAACTGGCTTCCCAAGGGCCCACCACCTGCTCTGAGGCTGAGTGCCCGTCAAACCCCAAACAATGAAGGACCCCAAGCCTGAGATACTGAGACAGCATTGCCAGCAGCATACTGGTGATGGAGTGAGTGCTGAGAGGGAGGAAGAAGGGTTTTCTGTTCCTAAAACATCACTCTCTTAGATTAGAAACATAAATACTCAGAATTCTTTTTTTGTTTGTTTTTGTGTTTGAGACAGAGTTTCTCTGTGTTAACAGTCCTGGCTGTCCTGGAACTCTCTTTATAGACCAGGCTGGCCTCAAACTCACAGAGATCCACATGCCTCTGCCTCCTGAGTGCTGGGATTAAAGGTGTGTCCCACCACTGCCTGGCCAGAATTCTTAAATGTAGAAATTAAAAAAAAAAAAAAGTGTCTGCATTCATTTTTTTCATTCCATTGAGATAAACCACTTGGTCCTTTTCCTACTTAAATAGAAATAGGTCTTTCTTTAAAAAAAAAAAAAATCCAGCTTAGTCTACATAGCGAGTTCCAGGCAAGCCAGGGCTACACAATGAGATCCTGTCAATAATAATAACAATATCAAAAAATCCCACAAAATCGAGGCTGTAGCATTAGTACTGTGTCCTAGGAAACATCCCACCCAGCTTATCAAAGCCCGCAGTGCTGTCTCCTCAAAGCTGCACTTCCCTAGCCCTCAGTCATGCACTATGACAGCACTCACTCAAATCTTGACTGACAGACATTTTATTTCTTTTTTATTTTATTTGTGGTTTTTCAAGACAAGGTTTCTCTGTGTGGTTTTGGTGCCTGTCCCGGATCTCGCTCTGTAGCCCAGGCTGGTCTCGAACTCACAGAGATCTGCCTGGCTCTGCCTCCCGAGTGCTGGGGTCACAGGTGTGTGCCACCACCGCCTGGCTGCCAGACATTTTAAATGTAATCCAAACTTTCCCTCCTAGAATAATGCTGTAGTAAAAAGCTTCTTCTATCCATAGTTCCAACTGTTTTTGTGAGATAAACTTGCAGAAATACAATTCCCGAGTTGAAGAGTTTGAGGCTGCCCAGCCTCAGAGAGGGGCATTCAGACCATCCCCACCTAAGAGCTTGACAGTACCTGTTCCTGCACTGGTGCTGGCCAGCAGAGGCCCTGGCTCCTGGGTGAAGATTAAAAGACCAAATTTCCCTTCGCTCCAGCTATGGGAACCTCCTAGCTGAGCGAAGGTCCTTCTGCTCGATTTGCGGAGGAGGAATGCTGCTAAGGGCAGGCGCTAAGACGAGGTGGGGAGGGCTGGCACGGGGCATCTGGCGCCGTTCTCAGCTCTGTGGCTGTGGTATGTGTCCCTTGGTGTCACCCCCATTGGATGGAACACTTGTACTCTTTCCTCACTTGCCTTTGGCAAGCAGGTCAGTGTTGTCTGGAAAACAACTCTCAGCTGTCCACCAAATAACCAGGGAATGGCAGTGGGCTCAGCCAGGGCTGGGGTGGGGAGTGAGGGAACCCCCAAGGAGCAGGGCACATCAACTGTGCGAGGCTGCGGCCGGGCTCTGCCGGACACAGGAAGTAGGTCTGCCCACCTAGCTAGCTCTTGAACTGGGATCCCAAGCACAGAATGGATTGGAGAGCCCTGACAATCTAGGTCGTTTCTTGATGACAAGCTAAACAAGTCTAGAGAAAGGAGTCACTCCCCCTCCACCTCCCCACCCCCACCCCAGGAAAGTCATAGCGAACCAATTCCACATATGCACAAGGCCATTCCCGTTTCACTTTTCCCTGGACACTGTGATAGTGACGCCACCTCTTGGAAACCTAACTGGCTCTTTAAATAATTCCCTCCCTCCCCAAGGCTCTTATCTGACAGGACACATGGTTCATAACATCCTTGGGACACTGTACAGTTAATGGTCCCCACGCAGTACCAAGGAGAACAGACATTTGATACAGCTTTGATCTGTCTTATGTCACTACTCTTCCCACCTGGACAGAATGTCCACTCAGCAGCGAGGGCGAAGGTCACTGCTACTGACTGCTGTTGACATGCCTGCTGGGTGGCAAAGTCCCAGTCCAATGGCCTTCAAGCCAGGCCGGCTGGTGAGCATAAGCCTGGGCAGATTCCTGGCAGGTCACTCCCCACATCCTGTTCCGAGGACAGGCTTATTCTACCCCTAGCCCCATACAGAGAAAGACACCCAGTCCCAGAGAATAGCAGCAGCTTGCCTAGGCTTACAGCAGGGCATGGCAGCAGAGTATCTTGTAAACTTGGGACAGTCTCTTCTCTGAGCCTCAGTCTATACTCTGTGAAATGAGGCAGTTGGACAGACAGCTGATGTGAACTCCAGACAGCCTTTCCTAGTCTCCAAAGGCCTTGCCTACCCTTCAGGTAGAGGAAGCCCAGGACATGGGCCACTTCTGTTACAGGCGGCTGCAGTCCCAGCAGCTGCTGAAGGGGCCAGGCATCTGGTCTCTGGGCCAGCTAGACGACTTTGGGGAAGGGAGCTCCAAGGAGAGCAATGGAGAGGGTGGGTACACCGGTCTAGCTGGAGAGCTGTTACATAACCCATGGCTGGAGCTCAGGAAAAAGGGTGGGACAGGCCGGTCACACACAGCTCTCGGTACAGGTTGTCAGACCTGACGTAAAGCGGCAAAGGGCAAGGAGTAGAGCCTGTCACTCAGGGTGGCCCAGGAACCTCACAGGGCAGCTCACAGAACAGAGGCCGTGAAAATACAGGGCTCAGATTTATTCATTTATTTATTTGAGGCAGCGTCTTACTATGTAGCTCTGGCTAGCCTGGAACTTGCTAGGTAGACCAGGTTGGCCTTTAACTTACAGAAATCCAGCTGCCCTTGCCTAAGGTTAAAGGTATGTGCCACCCCACCCCACCCCACTAGATTTATTTATTTTTATCTTACATGTATGGGTGTTTTACCTGCACGTGTGTCTGTGCACCATGTACGTGCAGTGCTCTCGGAGGCCAGAAGGCACTGGATCCTCTGGAACTGGAGTTACAGTTATTAGCTGCTATATGGGTACTGGGATTTGAACCTGGGTTCTCTGGAAGAGCAGCCAGCCATCTTAACCACTGAGCCATCTCTCTAGTCCATCATTTGGGTCTTTTGAAAGGGTAAAGATCAGTTGGAGTAGGACCCCTGAATGCTCAGGTCTGACCAACAATCATCAGGTCACTTGCGGGGGG
>CABHPP010105394.1:0-10830 GCA_902168425.1 Peromyscus attwateri
CACACAGAGAGAGAAAAGGCACCTGGCTTCCTGTATGGGTTGGTTTAGTGGCTGCTATTCCTGTAAAATCCTGAACAGAAGGAATCTTGGTGAGGCAGTGTTAGACCTGAGAAAAAACCAGTTCCACGACTGGCTAATTAAAGCAAGCTTTATTTAGAGATAAACAGGAACTGGACAGCTGCCTGTCTTTCCCAAAGTTGAGATTTCAGAGGGCAGCATTGGATGTGAGGAAGACAAGACTTTTATAGAGCTCAGGGGTTGGGGGTTTCCAAATAGGAGGAAATAGGCGGGGTTATGGTAGTAAAATATAACATGTTCAAAACACGGTAATCACAACAGGTGGTCGTAACAAGGTAGTCTTAGGTGGTCATATAACCTTTTGAAACAAAGGTAGGGTTTCGAGATGGTTATAAATAACTTTTTGAAGCAAAGACATGATGGTCATTCCTGGAACAGGCAGTATAGAACCATTTGTAGTTAAGGGTACAGGTGGGTCATAGCCCAGTCCTTGAGAAATAGATTTAATCATAAACAGGAATGAACCTGGTTGTCTTTACTATAAGGTGGCTTTTAAGCCTAGGATGGAGGCAGGCTGGTTCTTCAGCAGGAGTTAAATCCTAAGTCAACCCTGGTTCCCTCAGATGTTGGTTTTATGAGATTAATTTCTGTTCTCTGCATGTAGGGGATACTAACTGAGTGCTGGTCATGGGAGAATTGAGAAGTTAGTCAAATAATTTTCCATAAAGCTTAAGTGATTATAAAACCCAATGTCTTCTGAAAAAAAAGTCAGAACGTTACCTTTACAGGAAGATATTTTGGTCCAGTGCTTCAAAAGAGTCTCCCAAAATATTCCTTTCACAAGTGGGGAGATTGGTCTTCCGTGGTTTTGTCTGACCCATCCCCTAGAAAGAGAGAGGCCTTCAGACTTTTGCATTAAATACCTAACAGTATATATATCCAGGCTTCAATATTATAGCTCCTCATTCTGCTACTGTAGGTAGGAAAACAGCCACAGACAACATGTATGTGAATGTGTGGCTATATCAATAAAACTTTATTTGTAGACACTGAAGTTGGAACTTACATAATTTTCATATGTCATGAAATATTCTTTTGATTTTTTTTAAAGATTTATTTATTATGTATACAGTATTCTGCCTGCATGTATGCCTACAGGTCAGAAGAGGGTGCCAGATCTCATTACAGATGGTTGTGAGCCACCATGTGGTTGCTGGGAATTGAACTCAGGACCTCTGGAAGAGCAGCCACTGTGCTTAACCTCTGAGCCATCTCTCCAGCCCTGATTTGTTAAAAACTATATTAAGGCCGGGCATTGGTGGCGCACGCCTTTAATCCCAGCACTCGGGAGGCAGAGGCAGGCGGATCTTTGTGAGTTCGAGGCCAGCCTGGGCTACAGAGTGAGTTCCAGGAAAGGTGCAAAGCTACACAGAGAAACCCTGTCTCGAAAAACCTAATAAATAAATAAATAAATAAATAAAAACTACTTTAAAAGTTTAAAGCCATTCTTAGGACTGGAGAGATGGCTCAGCAGTTAAGAGCACTACTGTTCTTGCAGACGACCTGAGTTCAGTTCCCAGCACCCAGATTAGTATGCTCACAGCCATCTGTAACTCCAGCTCCAGGAGATTCAAGGTCCTCTTCAGGAGTCTGTAAGTGCCTGCCCTCACATGCATATCCTCACACGTACACATAGTTAAAAGGGAATCTTTTTGTTTTTTGAGACAGGGTCTCACTAGATAGCCTTGGTTGACTTGGAGCTGGCTATGTAGACCAGCTGGGATCAAACTCAGAGATCCCCCTGCCTCTCTCCCCAGTGCTGGGATTAAAGGTGTGCGCCACCACACCCAGCAGGTAAATCGTTTTAGCTGCTGAGCCACTTCTGCAGCCCCACTCAGTAGGTAAGTTTTTGAATGCCTGCTGTAAGCCACGCAGTGAAGGTTCTAGGGATATAACAACAACATTTAAAAAAAAAAGAAGAACATAAATTCCTACTTCTTAAAGCTCAAATTATAGTGGAGAAAGAGAGAGTAAACAAGTTAATTAGCAAACTGTAGAGTATTTTAGAAGGCAACAGGAGAAGAGAAAAGCAATACAGAAGAAAGGCTGGGGAGTGTGCTCAGTGGGGAGTTGTGTCAGATGTGGGGGCAGAGAAGGTCTCTGAGAAAGCAGCCCTGAGGGAAAGGCTGAAGAAGCGAGTTAGCCGTGAAGTTACTTGAAGGAAGAGCATGCATGCTACAGAGAGGACAGTGGGTGCAAAGGCCCTGAGGTGAAGCCCAGGGCAGGGTTGAGCAGCCTTTGTGAGACTAGTTATTAGGAGGCAGAAAGAAGACATTGTTGGGTTTTGGTGATGATCTCAGTGGATGAGGTTGAGTTTTTCCCTTCCACATCTTTTTATTTTGAAGGTTTTTCAACCATTTAGAGAATCAAAATCAACAGGATGGTGCCGTTTGCCTAGAACACCCATTCATGTCTTGGCACCTTTGCTTTTTCCTCTGGTTCTGGTCTCTGTCTGCCCCTGTAATTTGTTGTTGGAGCCACATGAGAGCGACTCCAGACATCGTGACACTTTACCCCAAACCCTGCAGCCCTTCCCTCCCAGGAGTGAGGACATTGGTTTGTAACCCCTCACCACTGCAGACCGAAGGACAAGTCTGCGGAGCGTTCTGCAGTACCCTCTCATTCGCAGCCCGTGGTCAGAACCTTTCCCCAGCAGTCTACATTAATTTTGTATGGGAGCTTAGTTTTTATGTCCTTCTCCTTGTCTGCAGGCCTGGCTAGGGACTAATCCTGGGTCTCCAATGCTCCCCCTTGACCGCACCCCCACCTTGGAAGGTTAGTTTCAAATTATCCCAGTATCCACTCAGGGTTCTTGTATCTTTTGTTCTTTTTTCTGCAGTGAAGCTGGCGATGGGGCCCATCACTGAGCCAGGCCCTCAGTCGGGCTCCTCAGTCTTTGACTCTTTTATGGCCCTCCTTCCTGTCTTTTGTTTGCTTACCTGCTCATGAGACTCAACTCTGGACTCTGAAGCACAGGGTGACCCTGTCACAGCTTACATCTCTGCTGTGTCCCCATCTCTACACAGTGGCCTCTTCTAGGGTAGTCACCTCTGTCTTCCGGTCTACAGCCGTGTGACTTGCACATAGTTGATGCTCCTAGAACAGTACATCAGTCATCAAGTCTGACAGTCACTCAGATACTAATTGGTGACTTCTGTAGCTGTGAGGATGATCCTGGGAGACGCTCACAGACCTGTTTCCTAGAGCATAACAGTCTAATGGGCATTAGACATCGAGCATGGAGTAGATGGATGGTAGGTGGGGCTGCAGCATAGATGGGACTTGTTTTGTTTTGTTTTGTTTGAGACAGGGTTTCTCTGTGAAACAGTCCTGACTGTCCTAGAACTCACTCTGTAAACCAGGCTGGCCTCGAACTCACAAAGATCCACCTGGCTCTGCCTCCTGAGTGCTGGGATTAAAGGCGTGCACCACCACCACCACCACCACCACCACCACCACCACCACCACCGCCTGGCTTAGATGGCACTATAGATGTGACATTCTTCTTCATGGTTTATGGTGACATTGCTAATTGCTTCTCACAGGGAGCACACCACTTGGCTGCTACCAGAAGCTGATTGAATACTATAAGAATGGAGATCTTTCCTTTAAATATGTGAAAACCTTCAACATGGACGAGTATGTGGGTGAGTCTTTCATGTTCTTCCCGATTCTGGGGGAATCATGCTCCTTCTCTCACGGCTCAGCCTTGGAGAGGAATGGCTTAGTTAGTGGTGATTATCTCTTGCAGCCTTGCTTTACCCAGCTGTAAAATGGGGCTTACCTTAGTAGTTAAGAAACAGACAGACAGACAGAAGCCTGGTAAAATAAACACCATCTTCAAAACTGGGTGTTTTGAAGTAGCCTAACTGCTGGGGTTAGGGAAATGGTGGATAAGGCAGGGGGTTGCTTTAGCCCGGGGAACTGAGGGCAGCCTGGGAAACGGACATTTCTGGTTGACAAGCACAAAATCAAGGCTGGAGAGATGGCTCAGTGATTAGGAACGCACACCAGCTTTTTTTTTTTTTTTTTTTGATTTTTCGAGACAGGGTTGCTCTGTGTAACTTTGGCGCCTTTCCTGGAACTCACTCTGTAGCCCAGGCTGGCCTTGAACTTACAGAGATCTGCCTGCCTCTGCCTCCTGAGTGCTGGGATTAAAGGCATGTGCCACCACCACCCGGCATACACCAGCTTTAGTACCAGCACTAGGAAGGCGGAAGTAGTAGGATCTCAGTGAGTTTAAGGCCAGCCTGATCCACATAGCAAGTTCAAGGATAGCCAGGATGACACAGAGAGACTCTGTCTCTACCCCTCCCTGCCAGAAAAAGAACACACCCTGCTCTTGCAGAGAACCCAAGTTCAGTTCCCAGCACCCACCTCAGGTGACTTACAGCCACCTGTAGCCCCCGCTCCAAAGGGCCCAGCACTTTCTTCTAGACCGCGTGGGCACTGCACTCATATTCACACCCCAACCCCACAGACAGCTTTTTCTTGAGCACTTTGGAATGTGCAGTTCAGAAGTCTCGAGTGCATTCACACCACCGTGAGACAACTCTAACCCTGCAGAGCTGAGACTTCCTGTCTAACTGCTCCCCAGTTCTCCAGAACCTGGAAGTAGGATCTTGTTGTGTAGCCCAAGTTAGCCTGGAACTTGTGATCTTCCCGCTTTCCCCCTTGAGTGCTAGGGTTACAAGTGCTGTGCACAGCAGTTTCTTTCATTTTATTTATTTATTTGGGTTTTTTTTTTTTTTTTTTTTTAAACAGGGTTTCTCTGTGTACCTTTGCACCTTTCATAGAACTCACTCTGTAGACCAGGCTGGCCTCGAACTCACAGAGATCTGCCTGCCTCTGCCTCCCGAGTGCTGGGATTAAAGGCGTGCACCACCACCACCACCACCACCACCACCACCACCACCACCACCACCCAGCTAATTTCTCTCATTTTAAAGACTAAATGTATTTTGAAAGTTACATCTATTTAGAGTGAGTGTGTGTGTGTGTGTGTGTGTGTGTGTGTGTGTGTGTGTGTAGATCGGAGGATTCCTTGATAGAGTCTCTTATGTCTTTGCACCATGTGGGTCCTGAAGATCAGGCCATCAGGCTTGGTGGCAGTACCTTTACCCACTGAGCCATCTGTACTTTTTTGTTTATTTGTTTTTTGTTTTTGTTTTTGTTTTTTAGACAGGATCTCACTAAGTGGCCTAGTTGTCCTGGAACCCATTCTGTAGACCAGGCTGGCCTCGAACTCACAGAGATCCGCCTGCCTCTGCCTCCCCAGTGCTGGGATTAAAGGCGTGCGCCACCACCTCTCTGCCATCCCTACTTTTAAATATGTTCTGAGACAAATTTTCCTTTGATTTTGACATAGCTGAAGATTGAACCCGACACCTGGGGTGTGCATGGCAAGTGCTCAGCCACTGATGAACAATCTCAGACTGATTTCAGATGTTTCAAGTGTTTGGAGACAGAGTCTCACTATACAGCCTTGGCTGGCTTGGAACTTACTGTGTAGATCAGGCTGGCCTTGAACTCCTGGAGATCCTCTACTGCCTCTGCCTCCTGAGTGCTGGTATTAAAGGCATGACTTTAAATACTCTTCACATTTAAATTATTTTTAACCATCTTTCAGTTTGAGCAGCTCTGATATTCTCTCCATCCACGTCATGTTTAAGTTGGAGTTCAGGTGTAGTGGGGAATAAGGGAATGAGGGGTGGCATAGGAGGCCCAGGGTAAAGGATGCGGTTGCTTCCATTCCCCACAGACTCAGTCCCACCACCCAGGTGGGCAAGTTACCTCTAGCTGCACAGTGTTCCTAGACTCCAAGTGTGTGCCCCCCAACCCCAAGCTGATGGGAAAGATCAGACTGAGGGTCTCACACATGCCAGGCAAATGCTCTGCCACTGAGCTACAGTGGGGATCAGAATGAGATTTCCCAGTTCCCAGCCTCCCCACCACCATCACCACCACCAATATGTAGCTACAGCCCAGCCCAGCCTGTAGTCACAGATAATGGCCATGGTTGATTACACACCAGCTCAGCCTGTCCTACATGGTCGGGGGTCAGATGGGCAGTCTCCCAAGGGACCTTGCAGCCAGTGTGATCACCTGGCATTGTCCTGAGTATCCCCCGGGGCCCACAGGTCTTCCTCGAGAGCACCCAGAGAGCTATCACTCCTTCATGTGGAATAATTTCTTCAAGCACATTGACATCCACCCTGAAAACACGCACATTCTGGATGGGAATGCGACTGACCTGCAGGCTGAGTGTGATGCCTTTGAAGAGAAGATCCAGGCTGCAGGCGGGATCGAACTCTTTGTTGGAGGTGAGCATGGCTACTTAAGAGAGACTCTGTCTTTAGTTAGAGAGAGAGAGAGAAGAAAATAAAGAAATAGTAGAGAGGAGGGCAGGAGTTTGCATGTCCTAAGCACTTACGAATCAGCCATCCAGGCCGAGTTTGCCTTGCTGGATTCCAGCTCTGGGTAAAAGGGAGGGAGAAGTTGCACTAACCCACTGTCTGGAGTGGGAGGGAAGCTATTTTACACACTTCTAAGCTCTCTGAGGGTGGAAGCAAGTTCCAAAGTCTGTGTGTGCTTCAGGTAGAGGAAGCAGGAAGGGAGGTCACATGACTGAGGTAGACCTGACTTAGGTACAAATGAGAGAAGACATGTAGTTTTCAAAGATTTTTTTTCAGAATAGGAGAGACTATTGTTTTTGAAGTTTTTGGTCCCTGGGACTCATGGGGCTGTTCTGCCGTCTCCACAGGCATAGGCCCCGACGGACACATTGCTTTCAATGAGCCAGGCTCCAGTCTGGTGTCCAAGACCCGTGTGAAGACTCTGGCCATGGACACCATCCTGGCCAACGCTAGATTCTTTGACGGTGATCTTGCCAAGGTGCCCACCATGGCCCTGACGGTGGGTGTAGGCACGGTGATGAATGCTAGAGAGGTAAGGGATCGAAGGTCTGTCGGCCAGCCTTTGCTAAAGTTGGGGAGAGGGGTTTTTTATTGTTAGTTTAAGCTATAGAGCACCAAGTATGCATTCTTAGTAACTGAACTCTTCATAAATAAAGCTAAAATCCCAGCTGGTCTTGACACTGCTTCTCTTCTGCCTTTGGAGGTGAGTGAGGTCAGTGAGGGCAGTCATCTGAGCAGACACTTTGGGTCCCTGAGGTTGATCACGGTTTGAAAGGACTCTGCTCCTGCAACCCAAGGATGCTGTGTCTATAGCCCTGTGCTTGAGGGCAACAAATACAGTTAAATGTGATTAGAATGTTTTGGGCTGAACTTAGTTTTTCTCTTAGAAAGTCAGATATTTTAATTTAATTTAATTTAATTTTATTTTTGTGGTTCCAATTTCCTTACTGTGTCGAATTATACTTTATCTTGTTTTTCAAAATCGTATTTCTCCCTTGTCTGTCTGTCTGTCTGTCTGTCTTTCTTTCTTTCTTTCTTTTTCTTTTTTTTTTTTTTTTAAGAAAGGATTTCTTTGTGTAGCTCTGGCTGTCCTGTAACTTACTCTGTAGACCAGGCTGGCCTCCAACTCATAGAGATCAGCCTGCCTCTGCCTCCCAAGTGCTGGGATTAAAGGCGTGCGCCACCACCTCAAAATCATATTTCTTATTGTGAGTGTCTGTATGTGTCCATATATGTGTGTATGTAATCGCATGTCACAACACTCTGATGGAGCATATAAGACCACTTTATGAGTCAGTTCTCTCCTTCCACCATGTGGGACCCAGGGATAGACGACAGGTCATCAGGCTTGGCTGCAGGCACCTGTACTTGCTGAGCCATTCACTGGCCCATGGGTTTGAATTTTAGAAGCATTTTCTACACTCCGTGGGAAATGGCTATAGATATAGTTCCTTTTCGGTTTCTTTGGTCAAGTCTGTGAGTAAGCATCTGAATCAGTGGAAAAGTAAACTTAGTGAATTATGGTACCTGGATTCCCACTGGGTGGCCTGAATCAGTCTCTCAGGGTCTGTTTGCCTTTTGGAAGCACAAGGGTTTGGAGGCCAGGCACAAGGGCAAGATGTATGTTAGGGTTTTGAGAACCAAGGTTGCCTCCCTGTGCCTCTGTTCAATTCTTTGAGAGGAGCAGTAGTAGTAGTGCACGCCTTTAATCCCAGCACTGGGGAGGCAGGGGCAGACAGATCTCTTGAGTTCTAGGCCAGCCTGGGCTACACGTAGTGAGACCCTGTCTTAATTTTTTTGAAAAAGGAAAGGAGCAGTGATCCTGTTGGCCACTCCATGGTGGGAGTGGGGACTCAGATGAATGGGGAGTCTGTAGAGCTGAGTTCTTTGGGGGTCACCTTTCTGTGTGTGTGTTTTGGTATCTTAGATGTGGAGTGCGGCCACGTCTTTGCTTTCTGTAAATAGAACAGCACACTGAGTCACACTAGCACTTTCAATGCTCTGAACTGGAAAAAGAACAGATAGAGGGGCAATCTTTGTGAGAGTCGACCTCAGGGGCCCACAGATGACTCCCACCACGGCTTCCCAAGTGGCCATGTCTCTATCGCTGGCCTGTTTTCTTATTCCCAGGTGATGATCCTCATCACAGGTGCTCACAAGGCTTTTGCTCTGTACAAGGCCATTGAGGAGGGCGTGAACCATATGTGGACTGTGTCGGCCTTCCAGCAGCATCCCCGAACCGTGTTTGTGTGTGATGAGGATGCCACCTTGGAGCTGAAAGTGAAGACGGTTAAGTATTTCAAAGGTGAGGCCTAGGCAGTGGAGAAAGCTCCAGGCAGGTTTGTGTGGGAGGGAGAGAAGTATGGATTTGGCTTTCATTCTGGTTTTCTTTTCTTTGCTTTATTTATTTGAGTCAGGGTCTCACTGGGTAGCTCTGGCTGACCTAGAACTAGCTTTGTAGACCAGGCTGGCCTTCAGCCTGCTCCTGCTTCCTGAGCGATGGGATTAAAGGAATGCACCACCACACCCAGCACCTGTTTTATTTTTTGTTTTCAGACAGGGTTTTACTTTATAGCCTCCACGTAATTCTGCCTCAGCCTCCTGAGTGCTGGAATTAGAGACATTACTATGATACCCAACTTGTTCTGGACATTTTAATCAGCACCTATGTGGTTTTTTTTTTCGTGTGTGTGTGTGTGTGTGTGTGTGTGTGTATGCATGTCATGGTATATATGTGAAGATCAGAGGGTAGTTTTGGAGTTGATTCTTTCCATCCAACCTTGTGTGGGTTCTGGGAATCGAACTTAGGTGGCGAGGCTTGTGCCGCAAGCACCTTTACCCACTGAGCCATCTTGCCCGCCACCTACAATCTCAGTAGTAATCCAACCCTACAGTTCCATGATATGGTCATTCATTCCTTTTTCTGTCCATGACTGGAAGGATCTGTCTCTGGAGAGCGTGACTGAGGAGACAGGAGATGTAGTTACAGACCGTAGGGCTGTGGGAACCTTGCAAGACATGGAGTTTCCTCAGATTTTCTCTGTCAGACAGCGTACAGGCATTCCACTAAGCCAGCTCTCTGGGGACCTTTGTTTTGAGGATGCCTACGAGGTGGTTGAGAGTGTAGCTTTTCTAGAGCTCCTTCCCAGTAATTGTAAAACCCTAGTTGTGAGCAAACTTATGTGACAATCCTCATTCATTAAGTAGCTAAACTAGAACTTGCCCTTTGCTAAAAAGATTTATCTTTAAACAGCCCCCTCCCACAGTGGTAGGGCTAACACGGTTGTAAACTCTGTCTCTCCAGAATCAGCTGTGTTTAGTGTTTGGAGATCACAGAGGTCAGTTCTGCTGGGGGCCACTTGAAGCCTCCCTGTGTTCCTCTCGACAGTTGTGGAACTTTTGCCTCTGCCTACACTGACTACTGTTTGCTTTAAATTTGTTACAGGTTTAATGCTTGTTCATAACAAGTTGGTGGACCCCCTGTACAGTATCAAGGAGAAGGAAATTCAGAAAAGCCAGGCTGCTAAGAAGCCATACAGCGACTAGCTTGTGCCACGTCACTGAGTACGTCTGAGGGAGACAAGCAGGTCTTTCTGGAAATTGTAAGAGTGTAGAATTAATTTGTTTCAGTCCGTATGGTTGCTGCAGATCCTTGGCTAGGCACATACTGGCTGGGAGTTTAGCTATGGGGAACATTGTAGCCTAAGTTTCTCTGGTCCCGCCTGGCTCCACAGTCCTGCAGCCACTTATAAAATAATTGTTTAGAGGCTTAATATTAATTGCAAATTATATGGCCTACAGGTCAGGCTTCTTACTAGCTAGCTCTTATAACTTAATTCAACCCATTCCTATTCATCTGTGTGCTGCCACGTGGCCGTGGCGTTACCGGTCTGCCGGCATCTGGTTCCTCCTTTGTTGGCAGGCTGGCATCTCCTAGACTCCACCCTTCTTCCTCTCGGCTTCAGTTTGAATGTACTGTCTAACCTTATGCTGCCCTGCCTCACCTTACCCTGCCCTGCCTCTGGGCCTAGAGTCTCCCAGTCACTTTTCCCTGTGTCCTGTAGAATGTCTAGCAGTCTCTGTGAAGCAGGAACCTGAAGGACCATTTCACCTTGTTTGGGCAAAATTCAGTGATCATTTTCCTATGGGTCCTGTATGTCCAGTTTATACAACATATTATCAAGCAGTCCAGGCAGGAGAAGTTTCTTGCCCATAAAGAAAGCAAACTCCATATGAAGTTTCTTCAGTGCCCATCATCCTCTTTGAAGTAATGGGTGCTGCCAGGAGCAGACGTGTCTCATTGTCCAGAAAAGTCTAAGTTTTTTTTTTTTTTTTT
>CABHPP010105394.1:10930-30686 GCA_902168425.1 Peromyscus attwateri
CAGGCTGGCCTCGAACTCACAGAGATCCGCCTGGCTCTGCCTCCCGAGTGCTGGGATTAAAGGCGTGCGCCACCACCGCCCGGCAAGTCTAAGTTTTTAAAACGTATAACTTTCACCCTTCTTTTGCAGTGCTGGGGTTTGAACCTAGGGCCTTGCACATGCCAGACAAGTGCTCTACTAACTGGGCTGTGTCCCCAAGCTTCTGCCCCTTTTATGATTTTTTTGTAACAATAGAGATCTCCATCATTGACTGTCATTATACCCAAGTGAGGACTCTGAGCTCTCCTTCTGGCCCTACACACATGGCCAACACACTCCCATCAAGAAGTCCTGTCTATGTGTACGCTTGCTCTTGAGTGGGCAGGGCTTTGCTAGGGCTTGTGCACTTTGGACACGACCCTTCTGGAGTCCTGAGACCCCCTCTTCTGCAGGCCAGCCCATTGAGAATCTTTGTTCGAAAGAACACAACTTCCAGAATTAAGCACAAGGAAGCACCCCTTCCTGTAGGAACCAAGTACCTCAGGGAGAAGCCTAGCCCTTGCTCCCCTTCCCTGGATCTTTTTTCCTGCTATCAACAGGTAGCTTTCTGTAAACAGACTTTCTGGGTAGGTTTGGGCACGGAGGGCACTAAAGTGGCTTTCACAGATAAACTCAAAGCTTCCAAAGTCCAGCCATGTCTTGTTCTCTCTCAAGATTCCAACAGGAGAAAGGTGGAAGTCCTTTCCCCACCAAAGCTGTGCTTTTCTCAAAGGATTCTTACACGCTCCCTAGTAAGGAGGTCCACTTGGGTGGTAGACACGGCCGTGATTTCAGTGTTATTTACCCAAGATGGAGAGCTGGCACCTGCACACACGTGTCCTGTGCTCTCCTGCTTCCTCAGAGCTGAGTAACAAGATTACACACGCTGGTACTGTCTCCTCACTTAAATCACCCTGTCATTCCACCTCAGGTTTTCGAGGTACCCCCGATGGTCTCAGAGCATCAGAGATACAACCCTTCGCCCACTCGTCCTTCAAGCCCCCTGCCCAGGCTTCTCTGCTCGCCTGTGTTTATATTCTCCAGCCTCTGTGGAGTCGCCACTGCCTCTCCTCTGTCTTTGTGCCTGTCTGAAGCAACGGTTGCCTGTTCCCAGAAGAGGTTTTTGAGTTCCTGGCCCAGGCCCCTCTAGGAGTACTGTGTTTAGTACCAGCATTTTGTTTAGTTTTTATATGTGATTGTGCTGTTATTCTTTGTTAAGCTAATGGATCAATAGATTTGTTTACAATGTGATATTTTCTATTAAATCTAATATTTTCAAATAAATTAATGTCATTTGTGAATTTTGACATTCTCCTGAGTTACTGTTCCATTGCTGTAAAAAGACACCATGACAAGGCAACTTATAAAAGAAAACATTTAACTGGGGACTTGCTTACAGTTTCAGAGGGTAGTTCATCATCATCGTGATGGAGTGTGGCAGCAGGCAGGCATGATGCTGGAGTAGTAGCTGAGAGCTCACATCTTATCTGTAAGAGGGAGGCCAACAAGGAGAGAGACTAGGCCTGGTGTGGGCTTTTGAAACCTCAAAGCCCAGCCCCAGTGACACACCTCAAACAAGGCCACGCCTCCTAATCCTTCCTAAACAGTCCACCAACTGGGAACCACAACATTCAAATATATGAGCCTATGGTGGCCATTCTTACTCAAAGCTTCCCCAGAGTGCAGAAGGATAACTTCTGAAAATGTATTTGGGCAACCCCTATAAGCATAGTGTGGAAAGGGAAGAGGAATGTGTGGGTCACAGCCTGCAGTTTGCAGCATGTTTTTTTTTTTTTTCTTGGCTCTGGGGCTGAGGATGAGTGCTGTCTAGATGCCGCACACAGGACCTGCTCTGCTCTCAGTGCCTACATTTGCAGAAACTGAATGAATAACCATGGTACTAGGACAATGGGAAGCTTTTGCAGGGAGGGGGTGTTAACTGTAGTCTGAGGATGGACAACACTGAAAAAGCAAAATGAGTTTAGTATTTTGGGAAGTATAAGAGCTGCCACTGAACCCTAATCTCTACCAGGAGAGTAACTGAAGTCAGGGTTCATCCGGAAACCTGGGGAAGACTGGCTTGGCAGGTCAATACAGAACTGGTAAACTAATGAGCAGGAAAAGCATCTAGGAAGCAGTGAACATGGCACCCTAGGGTGGTTTGAAAAAGAATGGCCATCATAGGCTCATATATTGGAATGCTTAGTCACCAGGGAGTGGCACTACTTGAAAGGATTAGAAGGTTTAGGAGGTGTGGCCTGGTTGGAGGATGTTAGTCACTAGGAGTGGGCTTTGAGGTTTCAAAAGCCATGCCATGCCCAGAGTCCCTGCCTGCCTGCCTGTCTGCAGATCAGGCTGTAGCTCTCAGCTACTGGCCCATGCCTGGCTGTATGCCAGCACGCTCCCTCCATAATGATAACAGACTAACCTCTGAAACTAAGCAAGCCCCAGTTAAATGCTTTCTTTTATAAGAGTTGCCTTGGTTATGTCCCTTTACAGCAATTGAACAGTGATTAAGACACTGCTAAATAAACTAATGAGGAATAAACAAAACATATAGCTTCATACTCTAGTATCACAAGCACAGCAATTGTCTGCTGATCTCTTCAATATGGTTGGTTGGTTGGTTGGTTGTATTTTTGTGTTTTTGAGACAGGGTTTCTGAAACTCACTCTGTAGACCAGGTTGGCCTTGAACCCAGAGATCCACCTACCTCTGCCTCCCAAGCACTGGGATTAAAGGCATGTGCCACTGCCTGGCTTGATCTCTTCAGTGTTAAAGTTAAAAAAGACTGAAAATTAAGTTCCTGTATGAGAAACAATTGGAATGAACAGATGAGCAGTACATTGTAATGTTCTGGCAGAATGTGAGATCTGTATAGGCAGTCAGCTGTTAGATTTAAGTCAGGTTGTAGATACTGCTCCGTGGTGGATGCTTACTTCGTACCACAAAGCTCTGGAATTACTCCAGCACCAGGGTAACATTCACAGCTGCATGGTCTGGTTAAATGAAGCCAGCAGCCTTGAAGCTGTTGAGGATGTAGAACTCTGAAGAAACTGCAAAAGAGGCACTCTGATATGCTGGGTCACCTGAGTCACCCGTTTTCTGTGGTGTCTGGTCCCCTTGCTCTGAAAACACAAACTTTTAAAGGTAACGTATATATCTGCATTAACATAAGTAATGACTGTGAGTTGTACACAAGCCAGCCAAAGATAATTTTTTTTTTGTTTTATGTTTGAGCAGGTAAAATATACATCACGTGTCTTGTAGTTCTTCTAGGTTTATTTCTTTATGTCTGTAGTCAAGATTTTCAGGGGGTCTCCCCTAGTCAAATCTGATCTCTGTTGACTTTGAATGAATCTACAGCCTTTTGTTTTCTGTAGAAACAAAAGCGTAACCTCTTCCTCAATGTAACATATTTTTTGACTTTCATTTTGAAGTTAAGATATTTTTAAAATATATAGGTTGGTTTAATTTAGTAGTTTTTATAATGTAATATCTCTCAGCAGCTATTGTTTGCTCATCAGCAATAAAAAAATTTAAAGTCAGTACAAGACCATACAGAATCCAGACTCCCTGAGTATTTCCCATATCTACATGGCTTATTCTTTTTATTATTATTATTATTATTATTATTAATAAACAATTACTTTTTCTGTGACTGTCTGTACCTATTTTCTTTTCCTTCTTAGGCCTACGCACAGTTTTAAACACATTGTAACCTGTTTAGAGGATTTTTCCATCTGAACCTGCTTTGCTACGTATCTGTAACCTTTTCTGTCTGCATGGGCAAAATCTTAAACCTCCGTGCAGCTTAGCTTGTGGTGTGCTGGTGGCTCAAGCCCACAGGCAGTGACTGAGACATACATCTCTGTACCTCGGTCTGCATGAGAGACTGTGGGACTAGAAAGCTGCGTTTGGCTCCATTTTTGTGTTTGAAACCTTTTTTTTTTTTAAAGCTTTCTCGGGTCTTATGTGGAAATATGTACCTTCATGTTGGATGCCATTTGTAGATGGATTTTTCTTTGAGCCACCAGCTCACAAAAAAATGACATGGAGACTTATTATTGTGAAAGCTTGGCCGATAACTTAGGCTTGTTTCTAACTAGCTATTATAACTTAACCCATTTCTATTAATTCATGTGCTGCCACATGACTCATGGCTCGTCACCTCATCTCCTACATGTCATGCTTTCTCTTCATCTCCTCGCATCTCTCCCCTTCTTCCCATCATCCCTTGTGCCTGGAAATCCTACCTAGCTATTGGCCGTTCAGCTTTTTATTAAACCAATCAGAGTGACACATCTTCACAGTGTACAAAAAGATTATTCAGTAATACATCAGTCAGTGCCTCTGTAGGCCAAGTTTGAGCTAATTTGAGCTCATTGGAGGAGAACACATCATTCATTTGGGACAGAGATTATACTGGGCTTGTAATAATTTTAGAAAATAAAGACACTTTCAAGATGTGTGCATCGGTGTTGAGAGGACAAAGCAGCCAGCTGAATGGGATTTCCCCCTACCCCCCCACTGGCCAGACCAAGTTTGATTAGAAAGGTTTAATGGCTGGATATATCATGCAAGCCTTGCTAAGGCAGGGGGAATCAGCCTGGGCCACACAGCAAAACCCTATCTCAATAACATAGTTGATAAGGACAGCAAGGACATCTGTGTAACAGCAAACCCAATAGTCAAAAGGGGGAAAGCTAGACATTTCAGCAGGAGCGGATAGAATGTTTAAGTTTCACTTTGTTTAGTAAACAATGGTAGCATGGCTATAAGTGTGTGTCATCATCCATAGAGCACCTCTGCTCAATAAGGTGGAGACAGCCCAGCCCACTGGCCCCCCAGTCAGATGCCATTCACCAGAGCCATCTTCCCCACCTCTTACGTATAAAACTACAAACCCTATTCCCCAGACTCTGCCAGCTCTCTTCTCAGAACTGCTTACACGCGGACGGGTGTTTTGTTTCCTACTAAATAGAGGCCTCACGAGAGCAGAGTTTATACTGATACTTCTCTAAGCTTTCAGGTTCCTCCCTGGTTATGTCCAGCCTGCTGATGAGCCCACTGAAGAACATTGGTGGCCATTTACAATGTTTAACTTTTAACTTTCTTTTGGGTTCTAGTTTCATATCTTGCCAGTGAAAGAAACACAGTTTGGCTCTGAAGCCAGAGCCAACTCTGCCCCGACCAACTAAACCAACCAATCCCTGAGCAGGAAAACCAACCAATCCCTGAGCAGGTAATCTCCCTGGAGACACACACACACACACACACACACACACACACACACACACACATACACACACACACGAAGCCCAATATAAGCCCTCTGCCTGTTCAGTTGTCTGCTGTCCTTCTCACCCTGGCAGAGGCAGCCACTCTCCTGGACTCCTCCTTCCCAAATAAATTTCTTAAAAGAGTTTTGGGTGAAGATCCTTCACCAGCGCAGAACAGAAGAACCTTTGCTGAGATCTTCCCTTGGTGGGTGGGGGTTGGGGGCTAAGCAGAAGAAGTAACAACTTGTTGCTAGAGCTGGAAGAGATTGCCACATTTCTGCAGGGGTTTCTCCTTCAGCAGAGTGCAGCAGAAGAAGTAACATCTTGGGCCAGAGCTGAGAAGAAACGAATACCTCTGCTGGGATGTTCCCTTAGGGGAACAGAACAGAAGAAACCGATACCTCTACTGGGAAGCTCCCTTAAGTGGGGGCAGAGCAGAACTCAGCTATAACTGTTCTCTCTCTCAGAGAGGAGCAGGATTGCTACATCTTGTGGGCAGACCTTTCCACCACCACAGCCCAGCTTCAGGTATAGCCTGACTTCCCGACAAGTCAGGATACCTTTCTCCTTACAGTTGTAGGCATCCAGGATACCTCCCTTCACGCTGTAGGTATAGTCTGACTTCCTGACAAGGCAGGATACATTTCCCTCCAGAGCTGTAACAGTCACAACACCCCATCCACTCCCAGTAGGTGAAAGCCCCTGGGCTGGAAATTTCCCAGCTCTCTTCCCCCACCCTACTCTACCCCATCTATGAGACAGGAAGGCCAGAGGGGCCTTGAAACATCCAGTTGCCCTTGCAGTAGTGGGTCAAAGAAGGGACTAGCAAAATAATTGTCCCTGAGGTTGGGCTTTTGTCTGAGAACAAAGTGTGGAGCTACTTAAGTGTGTTTCAGTGGTTCCATTCCCTTCTTCTGCTCAAAGCACAAGAGGGTCTGTGCTGTGCTGTGCATGTGTGCGTGTGTGTGTGCATGCATGTGCGTGTGTGTGTGTGTGTGTGTGTGTGTGTACGTGTACCTGTGTATGTGTGTTGTCATGGTCCTATGGCATTTCCCCACCCCAGCCCCCTACATGCACAGTTTCAGTGAGAGCTGTGAGGTGCCTGAAAGTCACAGAGTTGTGAAGGGCTACTTAAGACAAGGAGGACAGATGTGTATTTTTCTGCTTCCTTTTTATGGTAGAGGTTAACCTGTGACCTCCGTTCCCTGAATGACCTAAGAAGAGTGTAGTCAAAAGTTTTTTCCAGTCCCACCTGGCCCTGCAGTCCTGCAGCCTGTTTATAAAATAGCCATTTAGAAGCTTATATTAATCATAACTATTCAGCCATTAGCTTGGGCTTATTACTGACTAGCTCTTACATTTAAATTAGCCCATAATTCTTATCTATGTTTAGCCACATGGCTTGGTACCTTTTTTCAGTTTTGTCTTGTCATCTTGCTTCCTCTGTGTCTGGCTGGTGACTGTTGACTCTGCCCTTTCTCTTCCCAGCATTTTCTTAGTCTGTTTGCCCTGCCTATATTTCTTGCCTGGCTATTGGCCAATCAGTGTTTTATTAAACTAGTGTACAAAAGCATTATCCCCTATCATTTCCCCTTTTTTTTGTTTAATTAAAAAGGAAGGTTTTAACTTTAACATAGTAAAATTATATATAACAAGTAGTTATCAAGTAATAATAACAGTTATAATATCTGGTCTATTTGTATTTGGCAAAAATTAAAGAAAATATTTTATCTATCTTATATTTGTGAGTCTAATTTCATATCTAATTTATCTTCTATCATAACTAAGGAAACTATATATATATAAACTATATATATATAACTATATATATATCTATATATATAACTATATATATATAACTATATAACTAAGAAAAACTATCTTGTCTTTAACTATATCAAAGACCCCAGAAGGATATAATATTACCTAAGTAAACAGGAAGTGTATTATAAGCAACTTCCAAAAATCTTGAATGATGAGAAAGTTGGCTGCCTGGATAGTCACCCAAAATTTTTCTGTAACCTTGGGGCATCCATCTTTAACCTATAGGCCTAGAGTTTTTTTAGTTGCTTCTCTCTGTGTCCTGTAGAATGTCTGGCAGTCTCGTCTGCGAAGCAAGAACCTGAAGGACCATCTCGACCATCTCGCCTTGTTTTGGCAGAATTTAGTGGTCATTTTTTCATGGGTCCTGTATGTCCAGTCGATATAACATTTTGTCAAGCAGTCCAGGCAAGAACAGTTTCTTGCCCAAATGGCTAACTTTTATCATAAGGAAAGCAAACTCCATATGGAGTTTTTTCGATGCCCATCATCTTCTATGAAGTAAATTGGTGCTGCCAGGAGCAGACATGTCTCATTGTGACAGAGACAGCTGGCTGCCTGGACAGACGAGCTCTTGGTTTTCACTTTAAGCTAATTTTCCTGTTATGACACCCCATTCTCTTTCTAACACACTTCAAATTTCACACAGACACACACCCTACTCAAACATCATTCTCTAGTGCTCCGAACGTGGATTGCTGGATTGCTTAGGGTCAGGCGCCAGAGTTCATGTTACTGAGCTATGTGCAGTAGGCTGAAAAGTTGATCACATCTCCCTTTAAATGTGGCATGGCTTCCTTGTCACACAGCTGGTGTGCTGAGCTGACTGGCCACTCCCTTTCTCCTTTGTTAGCTTATCCTCTTTGGCTTCAGAATTTGGAGTATCCCAACAGTCCACAGTGGGACTATTCTCGATATACAGAGCTACACAGTGAGACCCTGTCTCAAAACAAAATACTCTCCACCAAAAAAGTACACCATAGTTTTCTTGCCACAAACTCTCATCATTCTGAGTTTAGGCAACAGTATCAGTGGGGATCAGTGTTTCTTCGTCCTACTTGGGAACTTCATATATAACTTAATTGCTTATGTCAATGGCTGAAGCTAAGTAAGCCCGACTGTCAGGTGTGGCACTTTGCTACGTAGCATTTGTATAAGATACCAAGAATGGATGGGAGATATTTTTGAGTGCCCTTAAAAGTTTTTGGCAATGCTGCCATTTCTGTCTTGCTGTTATGTTGTATCTACCAAGGAAAATCAAAATCCTGGCAATTAAAACTGCTTTCACCACAAAATGCCACTCCTGGTCTGACCAGTTACTCTTCCTGTTATCTGTTTCTTGAGTCAGTCTTGCTAGGGCCCCCAGACGGAACTGACTACTTGAGCCATCCTGAATAGCTGTTGGCTCAGCCCACCCAGGTGTGATCAGGGCCAGCATCTCTATTTTAATGACAGCAGCTGATGCCACCTGCTGGCTGTGCTCCTGACAGCACTGGGGAGCTTCGACTTCTAATTTTGGACATTCATTTTGAAAGCAAGCAGTATTTGAACAGCATTAAGGTTCTTACCTTAAACATACATATATTAAGAGATTTATAATGTTAACTAGAACCTTCTACTACTAAAAATGACCCTACTTAAGCTGGGTGTGGTGATCCCAGGCAGCACTTGGGAGGCAGAGGCAGTCAGATCTCTATGTTTGAGGCCAGCCTGGTCTACAGAATAAGTTCCAGTCCAGCTAGGGCTATGTAGAGAGACTCTGTCTCAAAAAAAAAAAAAAAAAGGAAAGAGGAGGAAGAGGAGAAAAACAACCATACTGACTATGATCTATAGGTCTAGTTAGGACAAAGCTTTTCTGCTTGTAGTATCTCAAGACAGGAAAAGATGCACTGTGCATATCCTGGTCCAGCTAAGATGTCGGGATTGCCCTTTCACACCAATTCGGGATCCATATGGGTTGATACTCCCTGCTCCCCACCCACCCAAGTACTCTGTATTCTGTGTCTTTGGATAACTGAGCAGGGAAATGACCATAACAGGAAAACAACCCAAGACTATACAAAACCAGTGAAACGTCCTAAGTGGTAACTAGTTTGTTAAAGCTACAAATAAAAATAATTTCATTGACTTGCTGAGCTTGTAAGTAGCTCTTAGCTTCTGATCAATCCAAATGCATCGAGATATAATGGATATTTATACAACTAATAAAAATGGATGGGACAACTATGACAGCCAAGAGACATCTAAGGAAACAGGGTGACTAAATGTAATGTGATATGCAGAGATATGAGTTCCTGGAACAGAAAACATACACAGGCATGGCCAGTAACAGTGTTGGCCACTGATGGTGACACATTACTAACACACAGCATTAACAATGGGAAAACAACACGGAGTATAAAGGGACTTGAATACCACCCTTGGAGTTTGGGGTGAACTCCCGCCCTGTTTTTGAGACAGGGTCTCAAGTTGCCCCGACTGCCCTGGAACTCATTGTGTAGTCTGGATGTCCCAGTCTTGCCTCCCCAGTGCTGAGGTGACAAGCATGCACATCATGCTTTGCTTTTGCAGCTTATCTATGAATCTAAAATTAAGAAGTAGATTAAACAAGACCCTCACACTGACTGGGCCCCTGAGGCCCGGGGTGGCCAGAAGCCACCCAAGTGACGCCTGGGCCCTGCAGCCCAGGGCAGTAGTCACCACTACAATGAACAAATATATGATGGAGAGGTGGGAAATATAGAAGAACAGAGCAGTGTGTTTGCAGAGAGGCAGAACTGGAGGTGTGATGGCGGTGACAGGTGAGAGAGAGGGCTGAGGTCTACACGTTGTCATTACCTGGTAGGGTCAGCTGGATGGTGTCCAACAGCCTGGAGCTTGTGCAGATGCAGACTCGCCCCCCACCCCAAATCTGCCATCCAACCACGGGGATCCCCCTGGCTCTGGGCAATGATGGAGGCCTGAGATGAAGAAAGGTTCACTTTTGGATTGGCCCTTTGAAGGACCACTGTTGGAGGCCATGTTGGTGTTGGTGGTCTAGGCTGCTGCCCCAGATGGTGATGAAACCTGAGATCCATGAGGACATATGCAGTCTATGACGCTGCCTGGTGCCTTGGTGATGTCATTGGGCTTTGCTGCCTCAGGGCACCATGCTGATTTGAGTGGCATGCAATAAAACCCAGAAATAGGAATTCAGCTATCAAGCTATAATTATCACCCCAAATTCGGCTGTCCAAGCAGGGAGTGTAGGAAGCCCAATTCCTATAGGTTATTAGAGAAGACCTGAATGTTCAGAAGGTTGGGGCCAGTTGTAACCACCTGAGGCCACATTGAGGCTCATGGTCTGTGCAGCCACTGAGGGCCTTGAGTGGGTCAGTGGTCCTGATATGGCCAAGGGTCGTGTTTATGTCTCCAGCCTGTATTACCACTGAGACCCATGCAAATGCCCCTGGTCAGGACTGCCACCTGAAGCCACGTTAATGTCCATGGGCGCTGGAAAGCTGGCCCCAACCCTCACCAGCCTACGGCACTGTGGTGCAGGCTGCAGAGGGGACCTGGGAGAGCTAGTCTCACCCTGCTCCAGCCTCAGCTGCTGGCTTCTGGCATGGATGCAGGTGGGGAAAACTTCATCCTCCCTTGGGGAGCTGGCCACTAAGAATCTGACCATGCTCTAGTAAACAGATGGACAACACAAAATGGACTTGCTTTGGGTTTTTTTGTTTGTTTGTTTGTTTGTTTTAGGGGGAAGGAGAGATTACATGGTAGGGGCCAGACAGGAGAAGACTGGGAGGTGAGCACAATAGGGGCACATGATGTGAGATTCCCAAATAATCAATAAAAAGTATTTAAAAAGAAAAAGAAAAGCATAAAAAATAGATCAAACAAGATGCATCTCAGTGGACAAAGGCAGCTCCAAATCACAAAAGCTTGCAACAATCTGTAACTACAGTTCCAGGGGTCTGGAACTCTCTTCTGCCCTCCTCTGTCACCAGGTGTACATACAGTCTACAGAGACAGACATGCAGGCCAAACACCCATCCACATAAAAATAAAAAATTAAAATAAAAATAGAATTCTACTTAAACTCTTCCATCTCAAAATTAGATGCCTCAAAAATAATATTTAAAAACAATTGTCTGTGTTAAACTTGAGGGTGAGGATTTTGTAGCTAAGGAAAAACCAAAGCCCTCGTCAGGTTAGTACACAAGTCTAAGGCTCCAGCACCGCTGACTCTTTAGACGTCCCACCCGAGGGAGGGCTCTCCTGTTCCTCTCAGCACAGTACTGCAAAGGCTTCCCTCTCCCCTCTAAGACGTCTCCAACAGAACGCACAACAGCTAAAATGAAATGAACAAAGATCGCTGTCATTTACCAAACAGCTTGTGAACCAGGGCACGTCACTGGCTATACTGACCCGTGCCACACTGAATTCCTACCAACAGTTCTCTCGGGGATTTACTCAGCAGTCATTTGAGTTTCATTTCTTACCTTCAACTTATCTTTTAACTCCAGTGATTATATAAAATGTGCTGGGTGGAAGCCCGTGAAAAGAACATGTTCAAACAAAATATGAGTAAAAAAGGCACAGGCCCAAGAAAAAGAAGGTGCTATTCTGTGACTCTTCCTTCTCCATTTAAGATGGTGTGTATGTGTGTGTGTGTTTGTGTGTGTTGGGGGCGGGGGTGTCACTCATTGGCAGGGCTCAGGCTCAGCATGCTTGAGGTCTTGGTCAATCTCCAGAACAAAATCAAACAATCACCAAACACATCCCAAACACACACACACACACACACACACACACACACACACACCAACAGAACAAACAAAAAATGTGAGCTAGTTCCGACCAGTGCTTTAGTGACAGAGCAACAGGACATCTCTATCTCAATTGTAGTATGAATTTTAAATTATTTTTATTCTTAAGATTAAGCATCCTCACTGACAATCCAGAAGCAGTCGGTGCTGACAGTTAAGCAATTCCTTAATTTTCAGTGTCAAAGTAGAAAACACATGTTCACAAGATGCAAGTAAATTACTGTCCTTTTCAAAACATCCACCAAGTGGCTACTAAGCCACTTACAGAATCATGAGGAAGACAGTTTTCCAAAAAGCCAATAAAACCCAGAAATAGGAATCCAGCTATCAAGCTATAATTATCACCCCAAACTCCGCTGTCTAAGCAGGGAGTGTAGGAAGGCCAATTCCTATAGGTTATTAGAGAAGACCTGAATGTTAAGCAGGTTGGGGCCAGAACCCTGGTGCTATCTGTCCACAGGTTCAGAGAACATTCATCTGAGGAATAAACGGGGCTCTTTCCTATTTCAGCAGAGGAGATGAAAACACACACTGTTGAAACCAACACCGACTGTCCTTGCCCACACAAGGCAGGAGAGCAAAGGGAGAAAGTAGAGAACAAAATGGGGCAGACAGCTCTGACTCTGAATCTCCTCCCCAGGTGAGCAGGAGTGGGCCCTGAGCCAGATTCACTCATTCTGCATTTGGTTCTACACCAGTGGATTCAACACGCCATTCAGAAACATCAAGTGACCCACGGGGCTTGTGGGACTAAAGTCTTTTAAAATTTACTGTCAATTTCTATTTGGAAAGTGGAGGGTCAGAAGGACACTGGGACGTCTGGTCAGTCACAGAGTGGAAAGCCCTCCACAGGGAACTGAGGGAAGAGCAAGCAGTGTGTAGCCAGATCAGGCTCTCAGTGTCAACGGGGCTGTGACTGTCCCCAGCTACAAAGGAGAGTCCTGAGAGGGCTCCAGCAAGGTCAGCCTTCCTAGACACAGTCTCAAAGTTTAACTCTTGACCCTCTCCCTAACCTAAAGCTTGGGGAAGAAAATAAATATTCACTTTATAACTATCCACAGTTTGGGCATATTATAATATTTAATCTACTATAGTTTGCATTTCTGAACCTTTGGCATATAATTTTATCAGAATTATGTTACATGGAAAAAAATGTGTGTGCCTTAATCAGTAGTACCAAAGAAAAATATCAACCCTGTTCTTCCTTCTCCACAGGAAGAGTGAATATATGGCACCCTAAATATCTCGCAAGGTTTCTTTGTGTACTTGACAGAAGATTAGGGCAAACATTCCATTTCTGTGTGTTGAGCAGATGAATGAACTAGTCTTCAATTTCATCTTCCCAAACATCCCCGTTAACATCCACGGCGTGGAACAGTCTGAAAGCATAAAACAGGTACATGCTGATACAGCTGGACAAAACTGAGCATCATCTCTTTCCTTCTTTCAAAACACGCTATTCTTCTGATAACACCTCTGACAACACCTTCTGAACTCTTAAAAACTCTTAAAGTTTTCTTCTTTAATCATTTCTTTAAGGAGGGCTGAAATCTAGGTCTTTCTAAACAAGCTGCAATACGTTTGTAAGAACAGTACTGGCCAGCTGGGCATGGTGGCGCTTGTCTTTAATCCCAGCACTTGGAAGGCAGAGGCAGGAGGATCTCTATGAGTTCAAGGCCAGCCTGGTCTACTTAGGGAGTTCCAGGACAGCCAGGGGTACATAGAAAGTTCCCCATTTGAAAACAAAACAAAAAACAGGAACAAAAAGTCATAAAAACCAGTACTGGTCACTGAATCTACAGCCTCTTGCATGCCAGGAAGCTGCCACTAAGCTGTACCCGATCCCTCTTTTCACTTTGTGTGTAAACTATGGGGAATGGGCATCACCAAAAACTGGTAATGTATACGGTCTGTGAAATAAGTCGAGAGTGGGGAGTCATGCAGTCTGGAAGAAACTGAACTCTTCCAGTAAACAAGCAGGCACGCGCTATTCTTCCCATGCTCTTGTGTCCTCCATTGGTGGCATGCTGTGTAGGGGCCTTTGGCTTCTTTCCCTTATAGTCTCTAAAGCCGGTGCCATTTCCAGCACTAGCTTGCAACAGTTCACAGCAGGACTAAATTCTTCAGTTTCGCTTAGACTTTTCTAACACTGATGAGTGTAGGTTCTCTACAGAAACCAATGGAGAAGAACACTGATAACCTCGGAGAACTGTTGAACAATAATCCATACTGTGTCAAGAATCTCCTTATCTAATAACGAAAGGGAAACATAGCTTTGCATGCATTAAATGACAGCGCACTAACAGGGGAACAGGCTGACCATGGTTTTCCCACTGGGGTACCACATGCAGTACATCACATGAAATATCCTTGTCAAAACCGTTACCATTGCCAGGCGGTGGCAGTGCAAGTCTTTAATCCCAGCACTCGGGAGGCAGAGGCAGGCGGATCTCTGTGAGTTCGAGGCCAGCCTGGGCTACCAAGTGAGCTCCAGGAAAGGCGCAAAGCTACACAGAGAAACCCTGTCTCAAAAAACCAAAAAAAAAAAAAAAAAAAAAAAAAAATCATGTGTAGGAAAAGCTTCCAAGTCTAGCTACTTCAGGTGAAAAAAAGCTAGTATTTAGAAAATAAACTAGCCTGCATAATGGTATCAAAACATGTTGCAGATGGACTAGAAAAATGGTTGAGAATGCCTGCTGTATAATCACAAGGACCAGAGTTGGGATCCCAGCATTCACGTAACAAACCAGGCACACGGCAAGTATCTGTACTTTCGGCTCCAACTCTGAAAGACGTGACACAACCTCAGGCCTGCCATGCACGCACCATACAACACTTTAAATGCTAATCCAGGGAACCCGGCGTGCACACACCTGTTAAAGCACGGGGACTCGGGATCAGTGAAATGTTTGTAAGGGTTGGCTCTGGACAGAGAACCCATGCAGATCCAGCAGAAGTACTGCATACAGCCGGTACAGGTCATCTTGTTACAGCCGTCCAGCTTCTGGTGGGAGGAGACAGGAAGCAAGGTGGTGAAGCAGAAGAGGAGGCACGAGCCACACAACACACAACACTCCTAGTCTTTTGTCCTTTCCCAGGCAACACAGTGACAGCCATCTACACAAGTCTGCGCTGAAAGTGAATACGAAGTACTGAGCAGGTACTGAGCAGGTACTCCTACAACTAGATACTTAGCACAGTCTCCTCTCATAAACACAGACACGAATGAGAGGAACACATAACTAGATAGAGATTAAAATGTACTTTATTCTCAGTACTAGGCACAGAATCTAGGTTCTTTTACATGCTAGGCATCCACTCTACCATTAATCGATATCTCTTATCCCTTTCTACTTTTTATTTTTCAGACAGGGTTTAAGTTGTTCACCCTGGCCCTGGCAATCCTCCTGCTTCAGTTTCCCAAATGGCTGGGATTACAGACTGAGCAACCAGACTGGATTAAATTTTAACTTTCTATACAAATCACAATTAATAAGTGGAATCATATCTTATTTCTATCATAGGGCTCAGGCAGGGCAGAAGTGGTCAACTATGATACCACTTTCCTTAATGATGTAACTAAGGAATTATCAGTTTCAGTCACGATGTACAGGACTGGAAAAAACAAAGTCAAATGGAAGACTACATTTTCATTTTAAAATCCACTAAGATTTTGGTGAGAAGAAACAGATTTGTCTATTTGGCTCAGATTAATGGGGAAAAATGTCTCCATTTCCTCAGCACATATTTGTTAAATACATTTGCTATTTTGAAGGATAAATAGTTCTGAAAAGTCAGTTATGATTTTTTTTCTGAGACTGAGTCTCAAGTATCTATGTTGGCCTTGAACTTGCTTTGTAGCTCTGGGTGACCTTGAACTTCTGATTTTCCTGCCCCCACCTCCTAAATTCAAGGACTACTGGTATGCACTTCCACGTCTAGTTTGTTGTACTGGGAACTGAACCCAGGACTTCATGAATTCTAGACCAGTACTCCCAGCCCCAGACAAGGCTCTTTAAAAACAGAGATAAGACTGGGGTTGGAGAGGTGGCTCCTTTGTTAAGAGCACTGGCTACTATTCCAGGGGATCCAGGTTTAATTCTCATCACCCACATGGTGGCTCACAACCACCTGTAACTCCAGTTCCGGGGATCCAAAGCTGCCTTCTGGCCTCTGCAGGCACCAGGCATGCACATGGTGCACAGACAAACATGCAGGCAGACAGCCATACACACAGAATAAAAACAACCTTTAAAATCCACACGGATTAAGAGTGGACTGTAGCTCTGGTGCGGTCTTGTTCTAACCTGCTACTGTCCCTTTCAAAACTCGTGTTGGAATTTAATCCCCACTGTGGGATATTAAAAAGATGGGATCTAGCCAAGTGGTAGTGGCTCACACCTTTAATCCCAGAGACAGAGGCAGGCAGATCTCTGTGAGTTCGAGGGCAGCCTGATCTACAGCTAGTTCTAGGACAGTCAAGGCTACACAAAGAAACCTTGTCTTGAAAAACCAAAAGAAGGAAAAAAAAAAAAAGTGGGAACTTAACCTGAATATTGTATTTATTGTATTTAGAAGTAGGGCCCTTGGGAGAAGATGAGGGGGAGCTAAGGTCATCGGGCTGGAGCCCCATCATTGGACACTGGTGGCTTTCTATGGGATAGCACTACCAGTGGAGACACTACACACTATGAGATGCTCTGCACTGTCTCAGGACAGAACCAGAACATAATCCAATGAGCTTTATAACCTACCTAGCCTTGGTATTGTTATTAGCAAAAGAAAGTAGAATGGAGCAACATCTATTCAATTTTGAGGTGGACACAATTTATGTGAGATAAATTGTCTTTCTTTCTTTCTTTTTTTTT
Organism: Peromyscus attwateri; assembly: GCA_902168425.1. NCBI lineage: Eukaryota > Metazoa > Chordata > Mammalia > Rodentia > Cricetidae > Peromyscus > Peromyscus attwateri. The sequence continues at coordinate 27,734 of CABHPP010105394.1, forward strand.
TTTTTTCGAGACAGGGTGTCTCTGTGTAGCTTTGCACCTTTCCTAGAACTCACTTGGTAGCCCAGGCTGGCCTCAAACTCACAGAGATCTACCTGGCTCTGCCTCCTGAGTGCTGGGATTAAAGGCGTGCGCCACCACTGCCCAACTTAAATTGTCTTTCTATAAAAACACTTTGAATAGAGAAGCCTATGTGCACTTAAAGTCAGTAACCATATTTACTAGTGAAATTTGATTTTCCAAGTAAGAAGGCTGGGTTGGTACCCAAATGTGCCACTCCAGCTATATGACTGCACATGCACAGTTCAGTAGCTAAGCAAGGGGTCTTACATCTTATGTCATCAACGCGCTGCATGACTACATAATGCATGCAGCGTGGTCACGCAATCAGCGCATGCGTGGCGTAGCTCTGTAAGCCCACCTGTGCACATGCAGGGGAATCCTTAAAAAGCTGGACACAGAATCCTCCCCTCTCTTTCTGCTCTTTCCTCCCCACCACTCTCTCTACCTGCATGTGTCTCTTCCCGGGCCTGGCCACGCTCTCTTCTGTCCCCTCCCTTCCTCCTAATAAAGCGCTGACACTGGGTTTTGTCGTGGCTTGTGACCTTTCTCGCACGGTAACAGTGCTTCTTATTATTTATTGAATACCAACAATAACTATTATAATTAACCAGTGGGCTTCTGAGGGTAACTGTGCTCTAAGTCCATCCTACGGCAGTCACCTGTATGGGCGTCCCACAGCAGGGGCAGCTCTTGGAGTTCTTTTCCAGCCAGTCTTTACTTTCCATCTCTTCCAGGGCCTTCTGAATCACCCTCTTGCCATACCTCTGTTCCAAGAACCTTTTAGTAGTTTCATCTGCTTGTAGGTATTCATTTCGTAAGTCTATTAATTTCTCTAGAAAGTACAATAGAAAATTAACTTTGTTACTTTGCAATGTTAACTAAAAACACTAAAAATGGCCATAATGGAAATAGCGGTACACAGTTTTAGCTCCAGCACTTAGGAGGCAGAGGCAGGCAGATCTCATTGAGTGAACTTGGAAGGCCAGCCTGGTCTACATAGAGTGTTCCAGGTCAGCCAGAACTACATAATGACCCTGTCTTGAAACAACAACAACAACAACAACCATAAAAAAAAAAAAACCACCCAAAATATTTAAATATAAAAAACTTGGGGGGGGGGGCACAAAAAGGGACAATGGAGTAACTATGACCAAAATATATGCATGTATGAAAATTTGAAAATGAAATCCATATTGTGTATAATTAATATGTCAATAAAAACCGTAAATGTATTGTGAGTGAAAATGTGAACAATCTTCTGTAGTTTAGATCTGCATATCAGATAAAGCTTTCAACATGCTGAAAAAAACAACACACACAAACCGACTTTTAACTGGCATGGCTACTATTCAATCCAAATACTCACGGTATACTTACATGACAAGCAGGTAAAGGTTATGCATGCAAACGACAGCGGGAGGCAGGCTCCGCCCACGGAGAGTCGGACTGGCTAAGCGGCAGGCGGGCTCTGCCCACGGAGAGTTGGACTGGCTAAGGGGCAAGCGGGCTCCGCCCACGGAGAGTCGGACTGGCTAAGGGGCAGGCAGGCTCCGCCCACGGAGAGTTGGACTGGCTAAGGGGCAGGCAGGCTCCGCCCACGGAGAGTCGGACTGGCTAAGCGGCAGGTGGGCTCCGCCCACGGAGTCGGACTCGCTAAGGGGGCAGGCGGGCTCCGCCCACGGAGAGTCGGACTGGCTAAGGGGCAGGTAGGCTCCGCCCACAGAGAGTCGGACTGGCTAAGGGGCAGGCAGGCTCCGCCCACGGAGAATCGGACTGGCTAAGGGGCAGGGTTTCCTTTGACTTTCATTTCTCAATACTGGCTTGTTTATGTAGCTGGCAACAGTCAATGAAACTGGCTTGTCGAAAAGAACAAAGAGCTCGTGGAGTTCAGAGGCAATGTTTGCCAAGGCCCTGAGGTTAGTCCCCAATACCATGCCATACCCAAATCTGTAAGTGGTAGACACTGATTCTACACTATGTAAACATCAAGCATCACAAAACTCTACAAGTTGATAATTTGACAAACAAAAATAGTGACTAAAACTCACTTTGTCACATGTGCTGAAAGCTCTTCCTGGGGTGGTTGAGATGGCTCAGTGGGTAAAGAAGCTGGCCGCCAAGCCTGATGACCAGAGCTCATTACCCAGATCCACACGGTGGAAGAACCAACTTCCACAAGTTGTCTTCTCACCAAGGTATGAGTGTGCTTGCCACCGCCAAAAATAAAGTAATTACTGTGATTTTTAAAGCAGTTCTTCCTTGAGGCTGGAGAGAAGGCTCAGCAGTTAAGAACATTTGCTGCTCTTCCAGAGGACCTGGGTTTTGTTTCTAGCACCAACATCATCATGAGGCTCAAACAACCTGTAACGTCAGCTCCGGGGGAATCTAATGCCCTCTTCTGGCCTCCATAGGCACTGCACTTACATGTACGTACCCACACATACAAATAAAAATAAATTTAAAAAAAGTTCTTTCCCCTTTTTTCTCCAATATTCTTTGAGAGCCAGATCTCAGCAGAATTGTAGGCATAGCAAAATGGCCTGAGCAGGAAGCTCCCCCACTCCTGACCTCCTGACAGCCTCTGACCTTTTGCCCTAGCTACAGAGGGCGAGCCATGAACTCTTCACCCTACAGGGAAGGCCCAATCAAAGGCAGCGACTGCCTCTGACCTTTTGACCTAGCTAACACCCCAAGGAAGGGCCAATCAGAAGCCATGAACACCTCGCCCCATAGGAAAGGGCCTATCAGGAGCCAGCAACACCTCACATGGAGGGCCAATCAGAAGTGGACAGACATCTCCAGGTGCTGAAGCTACAATGTTGCAATTCCCTAGACCCACGAGAGCCAATCAGCTCAGTCCAGGTATTCCTAACCAGGGCTTGAGCCAATCCCA
>CABHPP010105397.1:2086-22698 GCA_902168425.1 Peromyscus attwateri
CACACACACACACACACACACACACACACACACACACACACACACACTTTAAAATTTAAACATAATACACAGCACAGCACAGTCTTGTGTGCTTAGACACGCTTCATCAAGTTTTAACACTATGCCTGAGGGTAGGGGCTACCAGCAAAAGGAACATAAATGTGAAAATTGTGGTATTAAGTGCACAATGCAGAGGATATGTGCTTAAAGTATGAGAGCTGAAACAAGAAGGCCAAGGTTCAACCTCAGCCAGGAAAATTCACATCGGGTGACAAATTTTTCACCTCTTTGTGCATGTCTGAAATAACCAAAATGCACTGAAAGTATTGATTTAAGTGTTACAACTAAATTTTAATAAATGAATTTGTAAGTATAGAATACATGAATATTGAGGATTTACTACCAAAGTAATGATTCTTTTCAAGTAGCTGCTGCATGCCTACCCTGAAGCCAGGACCATAGCCCTAGAAAGCTAAGGTGAATGTGGCCTAGATGGATATAATCTCTCATTTTTTTTTTGAGACAGAGCCTTGCTATACAGCCCTGGCTGCCCCAGAACTCACTATGGTAGACCAGGGTGGTCTCGAACTCACAGAGATCCAATTGCTTCTGCCTCCCCAGTGGTGGTGGGATTAAAAGATGGCATTGAGCTTTCAGCCCTGCCTCCACCTCCCCAGTGCTGGGACTGCAGATGCGCACCACCACATTCAGATTTCCTTTTGAGATTTTTGAAAGAAAGAAAATAAATGTCAGCCATAATAAAAGCAAATTGAGAACTATAGTCAACAACCAAGGCCACTAAAATATTCTAGAACCAACTCAGATCTTGTCAGGGTATCTGGTGCTTTCATTAATGTGAGCAATCTACCCTTACAAGAACACTGTACCCAAGGCCCATTTTCTCAAAAGTTATCAAGGTACCTACCTAATGATCTTTATGTGGGAGAGGGGCAGTGGTCAAGTTATAAGGTACAAGGTTTACTAAGCTTCGTACCGACTTTATTTTCATCACTTAAGACTATCCACCATTGGGGGCTGGAGAGATGTCTCAGCAGTGAAGAGCACTGACTGCTCTTCCAAAGGCCCCGGGTTCAATTCCCAGCATCCACATGGTAGCTCACAACTGTTTGTAACTCCAGTTTCAGAGGACCCTCACACAGACATACACGCAGACAAAACACCAATGCACATAAAATAAAAATAAAAAAATTATTAAAAAAAAAAAAGACTATCAACTGTAGGGTTACCATTAAGACAGAAGTCCTCCTTTGATGGCCCAAAGTTCCGTCTACTTCATTTTGACTTTCCCTGTCTTTATCACTCCATAGGGATGTACTGAAGAAGATGATGAAACCAGCCACAGTGACAGCGATGCTGACGACAACGTGCAAGTTATCATCGGCGACATAAAAACAAACCCCTCCATGTATATGTATGTAATCTTATGTGTCCTTGGGTTGTGGGACATCCAGGGAGGATGCCTCTCCATTAACTGTTCCTATCCTTTGTACCTGCTGAAAAGAAATGCAGGAAGGCGCTGTCTGTAGTGATAACTGTCCCCCACACCAGTTGCACTATGCTGTTGTTGCTGCTTTTATGGAGGAGGACATTGTTTCCACTTCCTCTGTTTTATGTGTACCTTTTCTCACAGATGATTTTTTTTTTTTTTTTGGTTTTTCGAGACAGGGTTTCTGTGTAGCTTTGCGCCTTTTCCTGGAACTCACTTGGTAGCCCAGGCTGGCCTCGAACTCACAGAGATCCGCCTGCCTCTGCCTCCCGAGTGCTGGGATTAAAGGCGTGCTCCACCACCGACCGGCTCACAGATGATTTTGATATTAAATTATTTAGGATTTTGCTTTTGTGAGCATGGCTGTCATATTTGTAAGAAATAAGAGAGTTCAAAGGGTAAAAGAGCCCACAAGTCTATTTCTACTAAGGCAGTGTCCTAGAGAAGAGCTTTCATGCTCTGTTCTCTTAGTACTGTTTTTTTTACCAAGTGCCAGTGGAGGCACACATTTGGTGTCCGGCCTTTTCCTTTAAAATGGAGAAATAGGCATGCCTTCAATCCCAGCATCCAGGAGACAGTAGCAGGAGAATCTCTTTGAGTTCTAAGCCACCCTGATTTACATAGTGGCTTCCGTTTGCCTCTGCCTCCTGGAGCTCTGCTGGGATAAACAGGCCTCGAGCTCCAGTCAGCCCTGCCTCCACCTCACAGTGCGGGGAATGCAGCTGGGCGTCACCACATTCTGATTTCTTATGTAGAATCTGATCTACAGAGTGGCTTCCAGGCCAGTTAGGGCTGCATAGTTCAAGCTGTCTCAAAGAAGGTGGGGTGAGTAGCCTGCCTGCTTTTTGCATGGCTAATTGTTCAAACTCCCCACCCCCACCCCTTTTATGGAAGATCAGTGGTTTGTTTACTATTTGATAAACAACAAAAATAGTAGCTCTAATGAAACTTTTCTCAAAACCTCTAGTTCTTTCTTTGGTCTTTTCTGTTACACATATCACTGAAAAGAAAAGAAAAAAAGTAAATTTCACATCCCCATTCCTTTTAGTAGGAAGACAACCTTTCTTAGTTCCAATATGAATGGGCCAATTTTTGTGTGTGTGCCTGAATGACTTTTGTGTCTCCAAATTGTTGGTGTCGGCCTATTGACAATCCATTGCACTTTCTCTGTATTCTAGGGAGATGCTCACTAATCTGAAATCTAAATCAAAGCAAGACGTGGAAAAAACTGCACCAGGTATCTTTCTTGCCCTTTGTATTGTTATTGAAGTCATTCATATGTTGCACCTTTGCAGCCTGACATTCATACAAGGGAAACACTCATACTCTTAAAAAAAAAAGTAAAATTAAAACGCTTTTAAAAAATTAAAGACGTTGCAGCCGAGCGGTCATGACGCACGCTTTTAATACCAGCACTCGGGAGGCAGAGGCAGGCGGATCTCTGTGAGTTCGAGGCCAGCCTGGGCTACAGAGTGAGATCCAGGACAGGCTCCAAAACTACACAGAGAAACTCTGTCTCGAAAAACCAAAAAAAAAAAAAAAAAAAAAAAAAATTAAAGACATTGCAAGCCAGGTGTAGTGGTGCATGCATTTAAGTCCAGCACTCCAGTACTCAATGAGGCAGACAGGTATCTGTGAGTTGAAGGCCAGCCTGGTCTAGTGAGCAAGTCCCAGGAGAGCTAGGGCTACATAGTAAGACCCTACCTAAGCAACAAATAAATAAATAAACAAATAAATAAGAACTAGGGCTACATAGTAAGACCCTACCTAAGCAACAAACAAATTAATTAATTAATTAATTAATTTTAAAAAAGTAAATAAACAGTCAAGGGATAATCAGGACGTAACCCACTTGGTAAAGGACTTTCCTTGCATGCATGAAACCCTTGGTTCAATGCCTGGACACCACAGAAGCAGAGCATGATGTAATCCTAGCACTGGGGATGCAAAAGACACCCGACCCCATTCCAAGGATGACCTAGGCAGGCAAAGAACATGGAGTGTAAGGAAGAAGTTGGAACAGTCACTGTTCGCAGGGAGCACACTGTGCCTTGGCTACAAGGGAGGACTCCAGCTCAAGGACTGTCCCTGGTGGTCCAGTTCCTGTCTCACTCAGACATCCCCAGATAAGTGCCCCTTCTCTCCTGTGTTAACCAAGTCCAAGGCTCTGCAATCTGGACAAGGAGGAGCCCCAGTAGGCTGCTCCAGTCAAGATCTCTGGGGAGTGGGTGAATGTCTTCACCAGCAGGGACTGAGTTGGGGGTAGTAGTTATCAAGAGAAAGAGAAAGAATTGGAAGGAACTGGGAGGGTCCAAGGCAGTGCGAGTTTGCAGGGTCCAGGTGGATATGTTCAGACCCCATTAAGCTGCCCACCCAGGAGTCAGAGTCCCTGATTATAATCACAAAGGTAACCTGCAGCAGAGGGTCGGAGCTAAGGAAGAGCTGAGCAGAACCTGACCCTCCAACCTCCACCCAGTCCTGCTCCTGGGATGCCTCCTCTTAGACTCTGGCTTTGCAGAGCAACTGAGTTCTGAGTACACAGACTAGACCCATTGACCCACACACTCTCCATGTCTTACTGTGCAGAATGGAGCGGAAAGGAAATGGTATCTCCTATAGAGACTAAAACCGTGAGGCTGGAGAGATGGCTCAGTAGTTAAGAGCTCATATTGCTCTTGCAGAGGACCCAGGTTTGGTCCCCAGCACCTGTGTCAAGTTGCTCACAGTCACCTATAATTCCAGCTCCGGGGGACCCAACTACCCTGACCTTTGTAGGCAATAACACTCATGTACCTATACCCACACAGAGATGTCTTTTTTTTTTTTTTTTTTTTTTTTTTTTGGTTTTTCGAGACAGGGTTTCTCTGTGTAGCTTTGCGCCTTTCCTGGAGCTCACTTGGTAGCCCAGGCTGGCCTCGAACTCACAGAGATCCACCTGCCTCTGCCTCCCGAGTGCTGGGATTAAAGGCGTGCACCACCAACGCCCGGCAGAGATGTCTTTTAATTGAATCAATGTGACTTCTCTATCATAAATTTGTCTTAAAAGTTGAAGTTACACTTTATATGAAAGAAAAAGTTGTCTCTCTTTCTTTTTCCAAGACAGGGTTTCTCTGTGTAGCCCTGGCTGTCCTGGAACTCACTCTGTAGACCAGGCTGTCCTCATAAAGATCATTCTGCCTCTGCCTCCCAAGTGCTGGAATTAAAGGCGTGCGCCACCACCGCCCGGCAGGCAAAAGATTTTGTAGTTCTTGTAGTGCCTTCGTTCTTTCACAGCATCAAAACTATAGTTTACACGGCAACATCCATAGGTGAGGAAGGAAATGGACATTTCAGTGTTTAACATTTTGTGTATTGACCTGTGCACATGAGTACATGCTTGCACACAGGTTTGCTGGCAAGCACCTTTACCTGCTGGGCCATCTCCATCTCCACATAATGCATTTTCACTTAGGCATCTCATGCAGCTGAAATACTGATCTTTGGCTTTTATTATAAAGAATCAGCTGGGCAGTAGTGGTTCATGCCTTTAATCCCAGCACTCAGGAGGCAGACAGGCAGGTCTCTGTGAGTTCGAGGCCAACCTAGTCTATATAGTGAGTTCCGGGACAGCCAGGGCTACTTAGAGAAACCCTGTCTCAAAAAACTAGAGAGAGAGAGAGAGAGAGAGAGAGAGAGAGAGAGAGAGAGAGAGAGTGTCAGCAAGACTTGGTAGTCCTTGGTAGGCTCCTTCTAAAGATGTGCACAAGGGAGGCATTACTGGAAAGTAGAAAATAATTGAAAGCCTTTCTTTCACAGATAACGCCATGAATCCAACTGATTAAACGAGGACCAAGAACACGTTACCATCACCTATCCTCATGCATAAATGAAGCTGTAATGGCAAAACAAAAACAAAAACAAAACAAAACCAAAAAAAAAAAAAAAAAAAAAAACCAACCTTGTTTTTAAAGACAACGGCATCATCTCTACTCACCTACCTGGAAGCAAATCTATACCAAACTGCTAAAACAATTAGAAAACACTTGAGACCAGATGTAAAGTGGGGAATCTCTATTGAGTCTTGAATGTTTTAAAGCTTGAAATTCTTGTTTAGTTTGAAAAATCACCCCCAGACAATCTAAAGCCATCTACATTCCACAGTGAACCAACTAGAAGAGTTTGTTGCCTGTTGTCAAATAAAAAGTTCTGTGTTGAAACCTTCGCGTGACTGTGTGACAGCTTCTAAGTCATTGTCTTTTCCTTGTCATGCTAATTGCCCTTTTTTTTTTCTTTTCTTTCTCCCCAACCCCCATTTGGCTTTTTTGAGACAAGGTTTCTGTGTAACAGAGCTCTGGCTGTCCTGGAACTCACCCTGAAGACCTGGCTGGCTTTGCCTGCCTCTACTTGCCAAGTGCTGGGATTAAAGGCATGTGCCACCATGCCTGGTTTATTTGTAAGTTCTTTATAATAACGTTTTAATTTTAAAAAGAGGGAGATTTAAGAATTTAGAGCCAGGTAGTGGTGGCGCATGCCTTTAATCCCAACATTCAGGAAGGCAGAGGCAGGCAGATTTCTCTGAGTTCAGCCTGGTCTACAGAGCGAGTTCCAGGACAGGCACCAAAACTACACAGAGAAACCCTGTCTCAAAAAAAAAAAATTTAGATAAAAATTTAAGAATACATTGTAATCATTCTTGCCTTACCAATTAGAATTATTTTTCCAGATCATCTCATTTAACTACTAATGTAGAAATCATTGTGCTTGCTGTCTTACAATAAATATTCAATATTTATAGAATTCTGAATATTTAAATACCCATATAGTAGATCTATGGTTTCATCGAATACAAGCAGACAGTGGTTTATAGGAAAAGAGCTTGTATTGCTTTGTTGGCAATTAATCAGTCAACAGTTGGTTTGAGTTGGGGGTAGGGGATTAAACTGTTCTGATCCAAGTGATTGTTCAGTACATTCACTTTTAAAGCTCTGACCGGAAGAACTTTTGCCTTACACATTACAGTTAAATCTCCTTATTATAAATGGGTAGAGTCTGCCCTGGCCCCGTTCTTCCTAAATCAGAGAACAGACCTTGGTATCCCCTTCTAGAGAAATATGTTGAGTGTGGTGGCACACACCTGTAATACCATCATTCAGGAGGCAGAGGCAAGTGAATCTCTGTGAATTAGAGGCCAACCTGGTCTACAGAATGATTTCAAGGCTAGTCAGGACTACACGGGGAGACCCTGTCTCAAACAAACAAACAAAAACCTTCTCCTGTTGGGAGGGACTCATGGCACCTCACCCTTCCCTAAGGGTCTATAAGTAGTTAACAGTTGGTAATAAATTCTCTGGAGCCTGTAACTTCTGGTAGAGAGTCCATTCTCCTACAAACAATACCCTCACCCAGGCCCCTGAAAACAATCCTAATGAAACTCACTGGAGCACATATCTTAAACACAGACACAGACACACACACACACACACACACACACACACACACACACACACACGCCACTCATGCACACACGAAAAGAATGAAATGAAATAAATATTGCCCTGTCATGCTTGGGACTTATTTGGGACAAATTATCCCCTTCTTTCCTGTTTCTGATATTTGGAATAGGTGTGTCTACCTAATGTCTGCCTCACAGTTGTATTTTTCATTTATGTATTTGGTTTTAAAAGACAGGGTTTCTCTGCATAGCTCTGGCTGTCCTGGAACTCACTCTGCAGACCAGGCTGGCCTTGAATTCACAGCAATCCACCTGCCTCTGCCTCCTGCATGCTGGGATTGAAGGCATGCGCCACCACGGCCTGGCCTTCAGTTTTTTTCATTGTTTTTGCACATGAAGAGGGCAGTCAGAGGACAAGTTTCTGGAGTTGGTTCTCTCCTTCCACCTGGTTTTTGAGACAGGGCTTTTCTGGCCATTGCTACCATGCTGCACACTCTAGTCTAACTGGCACGCGAGATTCCAGGAGATTGTCCTGTCTCTACTTCCCATCTTGCTGTCTGAGTGCTGGGAACACAGATTCAAGGCACCATATTCAGCTTGTTTAAAAAACATGGATTCTACGCATCGAACTCTAGTCTTCAAGTTTGTGTGGCAAGTGTTCTGCCCCCACTGAACAATCTCAATGATGCTTACAGTTTTGTTTTTCTAGTCTTTGGCTTTTTGGAGAACATGTGCACATGCGTGCTTGTTTGTTCATTTCAGGGTTTGTTGTTGTGTTGAGACTGGGTCTCCTTCTGTAGACCTGGCTGTCCTAGATCTCGCTCTGTGGACCAGGCTGGTCTCAAACTCACAGAGATTCACCTGCCTCTGCCCCCCCTACCCCCCAATGCTGGGATTAAAGGCCTGTGCCACCACAGCTGTAAATTTGTTTTTTTTTTTTGTTTTTGTTTTTTTTTAGATTTGAATTCTTTGTCTTAAACACAAGTTTTTTTTTAATTTTTAAGATTTATTTATTATGTATACAGAAGAGGGTGCCAGATCTCATTACAGATGGTTGTGAGCCACCATGTGGGTGCTGGGAGTTGAACTCAGGACCTCTGGAAGAGCAGTCGGTGCTCTTAACCTCTGAGCCATCTCTCCAGCCCCACAGCTGTAAGTTTGAAGCATATAACTGTATGACTTCTCAGGTTCACAGCCAGAAGAGAATTTGTCTCCATATGAACCATATCTTGGGCCTCCCCCTTACCTGATTTACACGATATTTAGGTGAGATTTTGGAATTAGCCCTTAAAGTTAATGCTGGAATGAGTTAAGACTTGGAGGGTTGTTGGGATGCCATAAAATGAATGTTGTATGTAAAGAAGACATAAATTTCAAGGAGGCTAGGCATGGGGCACTATGATCTGAATATATGTGTCCCTCCAAAATTTATATATCAGAATCCAATTATGAGGTAAAGTCTTAGTCAGGCAGTGGTGGCACATACCTTTGATTCCAGCACTCAGGAGGCAAAGGCAGATGGATCAGGTTCAAGGACAGCCAGGACTACACAGAGAAATCCTGTCTCAAAAAAAAAAAAACAAAACCAAAACCTTTTAGATGTGAATTTTTTTTCATTTTCATTTATTTATTTATTTTTTCTATTATCAGTTTGATACAGTACAAATTCTTATCCTAATAGTGCAATGTTTCACTGAGGCTTGCCAAGTGATTGAGTAATACTAAAACTTATTATAAGCCACAGTCATCCTAGGGTCCTCCCTGCTATATAGCCTCCCTGGATCTGTGGGTTGCAGTCTGATTGTCCTTTGCTTTATATCTAGTATCCACTTATGAGTGAGTACATACCATGTTTGTCCTTCTGAGTCTGTGTTAGAGAGGTAACATTTTTTTCAATGAAGCTGCCAGGTATGGTGGAGTGAGGAAGATGAATCTTTTTGAGACCCTGCCTGGAAAACAAAGAGACAAGTAAATAAATAATACATAAATAAAAATACACAAATAAATAACAGATAAAGAACATGACTTTAAAAGATTAAAAAAGAAAGAAAGAAAGAGCCCCGCATGGTGGCACATGGTGGCCTTTAATCCCAGAACTCTGGAGGTAAAGGCAGAGGCAGGTGACTCTCTGAATTCCAGGCCAGATGGTCTACAGAGTGAGTTGCAGGCCAGCCAGGGCTACACAGAGAAACCCTGTCTCAAAAAAACAAAAACATTTAAAGATATTTGTTCTTTATTCACATTTTTTTTTTTTTTTTGGTTTTTTCGAGATAGGGTTTCTCTGTGTAGCTTTGCGCCTTTCCTGGGACTCACTTAGTAGCCCAGGCTGGCCTCAAATTCACAGAGATCCTCCTGGCTCTGCCTCCCGAGTGCTGGGATTAAAGGCGTGCGCCACCACCGCCCGGCTCTTTATTCACATTTTATGTTGTCTGCTTAACACAGGTAAGATACTTCTTAATTACCTTTTTCTCTTAAAGACTTTCTTTCCAAGTAAAGTTACTACTTGTCTATTTATTGTAAGAGATTATTGCTTCATGGCTACAAATCATATACACAAAAAATTATGTCACAAATTTATCACCATGCTCAGCTGTTAGTCTTGTCTTCTTTCTTTGTTTCCTTACTTATTTAGAAAGATAGCCTGGATATCTATTCTAGGCTCGCCTCAAACACCTAATGCTTTTGCCTCAAGCTCCTGAGTTCTGTGATTACAGATATATATTATAACATATATCTATAGATCTCTCTATATAACATATATATGAACATATATGTGTATATATGTGTGTGTGCTCAGCTGAAGGTAGAATTCTTTCTTTTTGTTTTTTTGTTTTGTTTTGTTTTGTTTCTTCATTTTGTTGTTGTTTTGTGATTTGTGTTTTTGAGACAGAGTCTCTTTGTGTGGTCCTAGCTGACCTGGAACTCATACTGTAGACCAGACTGGACTTAAATTCAGAGATCTGCCTGCTTCTGCCTCTGAGTGCTGAGATCAGAGGCAAGTGCCACCATGCACCCGCCATATTTTTGTTTTATTCCAATACATGCATGCTGTGTGAGTGTGCACGTCCAAGTATGTGTGTATGCGGATGTGTGTACACAGGCTGGCTTGAGTGCTTGCAGGTTGTCAGTGTGAACACAGACACCAGGACCACAGCTCAGTGGTGGCAGTGGTGGGCAGGAAGGACCATGGTAGCGTGTAGCAGGCAGAAGACAACTTTCAGGATTTTGCTCTGACCTCAGGAAGGTAAAACTCTTCAGCTCGGTTTTGCAGTGTAAGACATAGGTAAATTTTGATTCTTTTGCTTATAGACACCCAGCTTTTCCAGCACTCTTGGCTGAGCAGACTTGGACCTTCGGAAACTTTACCTATCTGTTTTTTGTTTGTTTGTTTGTTTTAACGTAGTAAGAATATTTAACGTGGTCTCTGGCCCCCTTACACAATTTTGAGTGTGTGGTAGAGTCCCAGTTAAGGTCACCTGACTGTATATGCATAGCATTGTTTCCAGTCTTCCTGTTCTACCAGTTTAGGTCTAGCCTTACACCAGTACAATATTGTTTTTAATAGTATAATGCATTTTGAAATCAGAAAGTGTGATGCCTTCATCTTTGTTCATCAATGAACGAAGGATAGCTTTGCGTTTGATTACATTTTATGTCTCTCCGTAATGTTTTTCATTTTCAGTGCCATTCATCTCATTGCTTAATTTCATTTCTTAGTGTCAATTCTGTTTGATAGTATTGTAAGTGGGATTTTTCAATTTTCCTTTTCATAAATTCATTGTTTATGTATAGAAGTTCAACTGACTTTTAAAATACTTTTTATTTATTTATTGGAGAATGGGTATCTTAGTTTGCCTTCTGTTGCTATGATTTAAAAAAAAAAATGACCAAAAGCAATTGGGGGAGGAAAGGGTTTATTTCAGCTGACAAAACTCTCAGGTCATACTCAGTGAAGGAAGCCAGGGCGTAACTCAAAACAGAAACCTGAAGGTAGGAACTGATACAGAGACCATGGAGGAGCTGCTTACTGGCTTGTCCCCTGTCTCAGTTGGGGTTCCTATTGTTGTGATAAACAGCTTAATCAAAATCAACATGGGGAGAAAAGGAGTTATTTCCGTTCACAGTTTGTAGTCCATCATTCCAGGAAGTCAGGGCAAGAACTCAAGCAGAGCAGGAACCTGGGCACAGGAGCTCATGCAGAGGCCATGGAAGAGTGCTGCTTACCAGCTTGCTCTGGCTGGCTTGCTCAGCCTGTTTTCTTGTACCACCCAGGACCACAAGCTCAAGAGTGGCACCACCCCCAGTGAGCTGGCCCCTTCCACATAAATCATCAGTCAAGAAAATGCACCACAGGCTTGCTCACAGGCCAGTTCCAATGGAAGCAGTTTCTTCCTTTTTTTTTTTTTTTTGTTGTTGTTGTTTTTTGGGTTTTGTTTTGTTTTTGTTTGTTTTTTGAGACAGGGTTTCTCAGTGTAGTTTTCGTGCCTGTCCTGGATCTCACTCTGTAGACCAGGCTGGCCTCGAACTCATAGAGATCCGCCTGCCTCTGCCTCCCTAATGCTGAGATTAGAGGCCTGCACCACCACTGCCCCACTGTCACCAGGACAAGGGGTTTTGAGCATGCCACAGTGTGCATGTGGAGATTAGGGGACAATTTATGGGAGCTGGTTCTCTCCTTCCATCATGTGTTTGTTCATGGTGTATCCTACAACTTTACAACTGAATTATCTGAGTCATAAGTTTTTTGTGGAGACTTTCATTTTCCACATAAATGATCATGTTATCTGTGAACAGAGTACTCCAGTCATTTACAATTTTTGATTTTTTAAATCTAAAATAGAGTCTGCAGCCCGGGTTGGCCTTGAATTTGTGATCCTCTTGCTTCCACTTCCTGAGTGTTGGGGTTATAGACATGTACCACTATGAGTGGATTATACAGTGCTTGGGATTGAACATGGGGCTTTGTGCATGCTGGGAAGCATTCCGCTGCATGAGCTACATTCACAGCCCTGGATTCCTTCTCTTTTTCTTTTTCTTTTTTTTTTTTTTTTTTTTTTTTTTTTTTTGCCCAATTGCTCTGGATGAGACTTTCAGTTCTATTTGAATAGCAATCGGGGACAGTAGACATCTTTGGCTCACTCCTCATATTAAGGGAAAGCTTTCAACTTTTCAGAAACCATTGACCATGTTAGCTGTGGGCTTTTCATACATGGCCATAACATATTCAGATAATTTCTTTGTATTTCTGGTTTATTGAGAGTTTTTTTTTTTTAATCATGAAAGTACACTGAATTTTCCAAGTGCTTTGTTTTAAAATATGTTTTGTTTTATTTTTATGTGCATTTGTGTTTTTTGCCATGTGTGTCGGGGTCCCCTAGAAACTGGAGTTTCAGACAGGTGTGAGCTGCCATGTGGGTGCTGGGAATTGAACTTAGGTCCTCTGGAAGAAGAGTCAGCACTCTTAACCCCTGAGGCTTCTCTCCAGCCCCCAAGTGCTTTTTTATGCTATCAAGATGACCTTGAAGGGGCTGGTGAGATGGCTCAGTGGTTAAGAGCACTAGGTCCGGCTGCTCTTCCAGAGGACCTAGATTTTCAACTCCCAGCCCCCACCCGGCAGCTCACATTCATTTGCAATTACAGTTTCAGGGGATCCAACACATAATAAATAAAACAAAGGGGCCTTTCCAAAAAAAAAAAAAAAAAAGATGACCTTAATTTTGTTCTGCTTATTGGAAAAGTGTCCCTTCTACTTCAGCTTTGGGAGAGTTTAAGCATTGATTTAGGGCTGCTTTTGCAAATGTGATTTTAGTGGAGTTTGTTATTGGTGTAGCGTAAGTTTTGTCAGCTTGTTTTTTAGCCTTTTCAAGAAAAACGGCATTATTTCCTCCTGATTTTCTATTTTACTCACGCTCTAATCTTTGTCATTTCTTTTTTCTACTGAGGTTTTCCTGCAGTGGGGGAATCCGAGGGCCAGCTTCTTAGGCAAGTGTATCCGTAAAGGGCTCCTTTGTGCGGCTCTGGCTTCTGCCCAGCAGCTTTACATATTAGCTTGTACCTGTATTTCATTTGCAGTTGTCTCCTGACACATTCTGTTTGTCCCGGGGATGTTTGTTCATTTGTTGTTAGAGATAGAGTCTGCCTCTATGTTGCCCAGGCTGCCCTTGAACTTCTGATCCTCTTGTTTCAACCTTCCAAATTCTGGGATTACAGGAATTTGCCACCATGCCTGGCTATCCCAAACTAAATCCCTTCCTCTCACATCCTCTTTTGTTCTTCTGGAGCATGTGTGCTTCCATGTCTTTGTGAAAGTTCAATTCTCCTTAATGCTATTGATTTCGAATGCCATTCTGTCTACCATACCTGAGTTTGGGTTCCGATCCTTGCTCTGTATTTTCTAAGATTTTTGTGTTTTAGTAAGCTTTACGTACAATGTTGGTTGTGGTTGGAAATGAGGGATGTATCATGTAAAGATAACTATGAAAAACAGACTGTTAGAATGTTCTCATGACTCAGTGTGTCCACTATTTGACACGCCAGAGGTATCCGAGGTTGGGGTATCTTCCAAGTGTCTTTATTTTTCCTATTCTGTTGTTTTGGTTTTCCTAGAGGATTCTTAAATTAGTTCTGATTTATATGATTTTTCTATTGCATTTCTCCAATATCACAGGAGGCCTCAATAGTGGCAGGGTGTGGATCTGGTGCATCTGTGCCACTCAACTGTGGTCCTCACAGTGATTCTATTTGGATTTTGCATGGTTTTCCTTCCATGGAAGGCAGAAGAACCATAGTGGGCTAGAATTGGGTGTTTCCTTTTTAGAGATCAGTTAGGGTCTTTTAAAAAATAATTTATTTAAATTTATTTCATGTGCATTGTGTGAAGGTGTCGGATCCCCTGGAACTGGAGTTACAGACAGTTGTGAGCTGCCATGTGGGTGCTGGGAATTGAACCCTGGCCCTCTAGAAGAGCAGTCAGTGCTCTTAACCTCTGAGCAATCTCTCCAGCCCCGAGTTACGTAGGGGGGGGTCTTATGAAACCCCATTAGCTTTGGAAAAGTAAGGTAGGACAATGTTTGAGCTCAGGAGTTGCAGATCAGCCTGGGCAACATAGTAAGACCTAGGAGTGAAGGGACCTGATTAATTTCTAATAAGTCACACTTATCTGGGGTGAGACCTAGGAGCAGATTGCTCTGAGAGTGTTTCAGAATGTTTCCTTTTTTCTTCCTGTTCCAACCCCTGCCAGAGTATGACGATATTTTTCACCAGAACATGCTCTAGGACTCCTATGAAGAGAAGTCACAAAAGTGTATTGGTAGCTTTAAGCCAAGATAGTCTGGATTACTTTATTATTAAATTTATTAGAACCTGACCCTCCAAGAAAGCGTCAGTTTATGTTTTGTTACATTCACACTGTCTTCAGGAGGAGGTCAAGTTTGCTCACTCACCAGCAAGCTGCTGTTATCTGTAAAAGGCTTCTTAATTTTGTGGATGCTATTTCCCTGATGGAGTCAAAGTAATTGTTTATTTTATTCAGTATTTTGTGATGCTGAAAATGAAGGCATGCATCACCACATCTGACTTTTTTTTTTTTAATAACCCACGAAGTCCAATTTGTGCTGTCCATATATGCATGTGTTTGGGGTCATCCACTGGAGGCTGGAACCACACCACTTTCCTCCAGAAGCTATCAACTCTCAATAGCTGCTCAGCTAAAGACAGAGGCTCTCGAGCCCCTCACCCTATCCTGGAATGTTGACTGGCTTGAATTTGTGCAGGCAATCATGGTGGCTGTGAGTTCTGAGCACAGCAGTGCTGTCACAGCCAAAAAAATGCTGCTTTGCCTCCAGGGTGCCTGACAATCTTTCTGCCCATCTTCTGTGGTTTTTCTCTGAGCTCTGCAGGTAAGTGTGTCATACAGATGGATGTTCCATTTATGGATGAGCACTCTATAGACACTTGTTCTCTCCATTTTGACCAGTTGTTAGTTTCTACATTAAGCCCTGTCCACTGCACAGAGAAGCTTCTCTGATGAGGTCTAAGTGATGAGGTTTGAGAGCAGCACTAATCTATGGGGATAGAGGTATTTGTTTAGACAGCAGTTTGATGCTGTGTTCATTTAGAAAAATAATAATGGTAGATTCACCCCTGGGGTCTTTGGGCTCTCAAGTCATGGGTTCTTGGTCAAATTTACAGTACCAAGTGTTTCATTCTTGTAGAGCGGGCCTTACTTACTTTTGATCTTTCTTTTACATCAGTATTTACAGGTATAAATTCCCCTCTAGCACTATTACTAGATTCTGCAACTTCTGATGTGTTATTACTTTCTCTTCTTTGATCTTTTGGATGTTTAGCTAAGTTGTTGTATTTAAATATATTTGTGAGTTTTCCCTATTTCTTTTTGGTTTGATTTCTAATGTAATTCTATGTGGTTAAATTCTTTTTAATTTTTACATTTATTTTTTTGAGAATTTATGAGGACTGTTTTTACATTTTCCCCCTTTTCTCTCCTCCTTTCAACTTCTCCCATGTCCCTTCAACTCTTTCTCAAAGTCATGACCTCTTATTCTTTCATTTCTTTTATTGTTCTTTGTTTTTTGAGACAGGGTTTCTCTGTATAGCCCTGGCTGGTCTGGAACTTACTCTGTAGCCCTTGCTGGCCTGGAACTCAGAGATCCACCTGCCTCTGCCTCCCAAGTGCTAGAATTAAAGGCATAAGCCACCACCACCTGGCAATTTCTTAAATATATGTATATTTAAATAATATATGTATATACACATACATATGCAGTTACTATACACATACACACACACAGAATTACAACCTGCTGAGTTAATTTAGTGTTTCTTTTTTACTTTATGTGCATTGGTGTTTTGCCTACATGTATGTCTGTATGAGGGTCAGACCCCTGGAACTGGAGTTATAGGAAGTTGTGAGCTGCCATGTGGGTGCTGGGAATTGAACCTGGGTCCTCTGGAGGAGCAGCCAGTGCTCTTAATCACCAAGCCATCTCTCCAGGCCTCATTTAGTGGTTCAATTCAACCTTTCAATGTTTGCTGAGGACTTCCGACAAGAAGCCATGCAAATATTGGTATAATTTTCCCTGGAAGTGGTAAAGCATCATGTGCATCCAAAAATGGATGGTGCCAACAGCCCAAAAATGCATCCATGCTAACCCAGTCTTATTTGAAATGCATTTAATAGGAGTTACCTACAAGCCATGGAGCACTACAGGGCTGCATCCACCTAGCGTTATCTAAAGTAACTCATATAAGCCATCACCTGCCTCCCAAGCTCCTTATTTCATATGGCTTATTTCATAAGTCTGTAGCACAAACATAGCCTCTTCCTTGAAGACTGAGGCCTACAGATGAGAAGACTGTTTTCCTCCTGTTATGTTTCCATGTAGGTCTGTGTTGTACAGTCAGATTACAGCATCATTCAAGTCTTTTCTTTGTCTGGTTATCTTTTGGCTAGTTACACACCTGATTGCCAAGAGACAGTTTCTATTCATCTCTATTCCTCTGATGTACAAGTCTTTCTTATTTGTTTACCAACCTGGTTGTTTTTTGTTGCCAACTTGACATTTTGAATTTTACAATGCTGCAACTCAGGAAACAGATTGTCTTTTGCTTCTCAGAGTTTTGTTCCCACTGCTCCTCTGCCCCAAGAATAAACAAATGTATTTATGTCACTTGCTACAGCACTTACAGTCAGTTTCCCCTTCTTACAGAACCATCACTGCTAAGGCTATGTACAGTTGGGCAGATGGGAATGTTGAGTCTTGTGGGGCTCTCCACTTCTGGTGCCATTACCACAGACCTAACTGTGTTATGTTCGGTCATCACAGCCTTGTCTTGGAAGAACAGTCAAACCTATCCCAATCCAAATGTGCTTCATAATTTAGGACATGGGTTACTAGGAAGAGAAGTGTGGAGCTGCCCAAAGCCTGTGTGAGTGGTTCAGCAGGTCTCTGGATGGCTTGCAGAGGCCACACCCAAGGCCCATGACCTAAAGTCATGCCTGCGTCTGTCCTGACCAGCCACATGGCCAAGAGCTGGCCTTCTTCCTGGCTTCTAAGAAAAAGAATGGAAGTGTCTTGTATCTTCCTGTCCTCTCTAAATGCTTTCTAGAAAATCCAGTTTCTGACACTCCTTCCCCTAAACTCCAAAGTTAGACCTCCCACCCTGCCACAGTTCTTACAGCAAGGCGAGGCATTGCAGTTGTTTGGAGTGCTGTAACTGTAGGGATACGCTAATGGTACTGCAAGCTAAAATGCTGACCACACAACCTTTTGGTAATCCCTTGTGAGCCCTGCCATTGGTCTGGCCAACATCATCAAGACCAGTACCCCCTTCGACCCCTCTTCACTGCAAGTCTGTTCCCAGGCAAACCCTCCCTCACTGAACAGAGCTGGATAAAGGTGGTTTCCAGCAGCTTGATGAGGACTCAGTTTGGAGATCCTATAAAATGTCCACTTCTACAAAGAAGTCATTGGAAGAACACTCAGTGCAAGCTTGTCCCATATCAAAGATTTGTCACCCTCCCACTACTCGTTTTTACTTGATGTTTGTTTGCATATTGGAATTGGAGGTACACATTTTTATAAAATCTGCATTCTTTGTTGTGTGCGGCCATGAGGGTCTCTGTTCTAGAGCTGACAAAATCTCCTTAAAGATGTGATACAAAGGGGCTGGAGAAATGGCTCAGTGGTTAAGAGCACTGGCTGATCTTACAGAGGACCTGGCTTCAGTTCCCAGCATCCACATGGCAACCTGTAATGTAACTCCAGTTCCAGGGGATCTGACTCAAGCATCTGGCCTCTTCATGACTAGGCATTCAAGTGGTGCACATGCAGGCACTCACTAGTACACGGAAAAAAAATAAATAAACTTAAAAAAGAAAAGATGGGAGACAAAGAAAGAAATCTCTCCTGAATTACAGATGAGCTCTGTGTGTGTTGAGACACACCTTTAACCCTAGCCAGGCAATTTTAATGTTGTCTTATCCTTTGCTTTACTGCCTGTGTTGAACCTGAAAGCCAGCCATAATCAGATTAAGGACTTCACCTTTTTTTTCTGACTGTGACCTGAGTAATGGGCACACAGATGGCCTTGTAGTTTCCCCAGAATGTGTAGAAACAAATTTTCAAAGCTCTCTTCTCCACCCTCACTCCACCAGCTTAGACTGTATTGTCATGCTCCAGATAACAACATTGGCTATCTTTTAAATGTCAGCTTGAGGAAACTCATGTAAGGGAACCAATCATAATGCCTTGAGCTGATCTTCAGGAAGTCACCAAACAATCAATACACATAACCACAATTACTTGAGGGTTAGGTTCTTATTTTCTGCTCCACTCCAAGTAAACTATGTCAGCAATATGAGCTGCTGGTCTTCAAATCCATACTTTGTTTTGTTTTGTTTTTCTAGACAGGGTTTCTCCATGTAGCTTTTTGGTGACTGTCCTGGATCTTGCTCTGTAGATCATGCTGGCCTTGAACTCACAGAGATCCGCCTGCCTCTGCCTCCCGAGTGCTGGGCTTAAAGGCATGTGCCACTGCTACCGGCCAAATCCATACTTTTGATCATTGCAGCCTTATAGTAAGTTTCAAAATCAGTACATGTATGCACAACACTTTTAAGCCTTTCAATTTTTCTGCAAATCTCACTTGTTTCTTTTCAGGGTCTTGGCTGTTCTAGTGCATTCCTCATCAGGGATCACTTGCCTAGCAACCAACAACTCCTTTGCAGCCTGCTTTGGCTTTCCAGAGTCATGGCCATTACTTGCAGAGGCTGACCCAGACGCGGGGATTCAAACTGCCCTGGGCTATTTGAGCTCTGACTTAGGCACCTCATTCCTGCCCTAAGGAAGCACCATTTAGAGTTGATGGCTTCTGGGAGAGGGAGAGTAAGTTTTCTGACTCCCTGGCAGGCACACTGCCTCAGTGGATGACTCACATCCATGCATATGTGGGCAGCACAAATTAGACTCCATGGGCAATTTTTTGAAAATGAGGAGATTAAGTTGGGAGAGGGTGGCAAGTAGTGGATATTCAAGGGGTCAGAGAAAGGAATGGGGTTGGATACAATCAAAATACATTGCATGCATATGTAAAATTCCCAAAGAATTAATAAAAATATTTTTAATGTGATAATTTTCAGAAATTGACTTGTTTTCTCCTGTACATCCTAGAAATGGTACCTTCTCATAGTCAACTTATTTTGTGAGGCAATCAATATTATCAGTTAAAAACTACCTATAATACTAATCAGTACCAGCACCCATCTTTAAAATATTTTATTAAATACTTTCGAGTATTACTTCCTACCTTCTAAAGCTAAAAAAATGCATTTCGACAGATGCATACTAGTTATTTCCGTTTATTTGAAGAAATATGAATGAAATGTGTATAGATATTTAAAAGCAAGGTATCTCACTGTTAAAGCTTCAAATATCTGCAAAGCTCAACAATTTTATGTATGTTTGTATTATTTATTTATTTTTGAGACAAGGTCTTATGCATCCCAGCCTGGCCTGAAACTCGATACAAAGCTGGAGGATGACCTTAAACTTCGTTTTCTACCCACCCCCCAAGTGCTGGACTTAAACCTGTGCCAAGCACAACACACTGTAGACACACTAAAAACATGGAGCTATTTCAATATTCTTGGGGAAGGCAGGTGATTAGCTTGGCTGCAGCTTAGTGTGGGCTTCCATACTTGCTTCTTGAATTTCCGCTGCTGAGAAGTGATGGCTTCTGGGGAAGAAACCATTTTCCAACATTTTTTGAGTTCAAAAATGGTTCTAAGAACATAAAAGTGTTTCTGTCTCCATTACAGTTTCTCTTCAATACTTTAGTATATGAAAGATGCTAGAATTTTTAAAGTCTCTAATTCCTTTAATATTTCAGACTTGTCTGGATGGTGCAGGGGGCTTTTTGACAAAATATCATGTTCTTGGAGATGTTTGTATTCATTTTATTTGAAGAACCTGCCTTTTGCACTTAGCATGTCCCCCCACCCCATGGGCTTTGGCAGTGCTACATCTATTTCTTTGCGAAAATTTTCACCCTTTATGAAATTCATTATCATATACCAGCAAAGTTTTTGCCCACTGAGAATTCACACTGGGCCTAAAGAGAAAGCACAGTGGTTAGGAGCACTCATTGTCTGCTCTTGTAGAGGACGGTTAGATACCCAAACCCCCATGTAGCAGCTCACAATCATCTGTAACTCCAGTTCCAAGGGATCAGATGCCCTCATCAGGCATCCATGGTCCCTGTACGCAAGTGGTGCACAGACAGACAAACAATTGCAGCATCCACACACATAAAATTTTTTAAAAGAAAACTGACATTGAGGCAGTTTGTATTGATACTGGCAATTATATTCTTTTCTTGGGCTTTGGAAGTGTACGATTTAAGGAAATTTTCGCCAGTAGATTGTCTCCTGTCAACTGGGGGAAGAAGTATGTCCATTCATTCATTAATTTTCCTCCGAACTTAGTGGTAGATCCTGTTTCCCCGCATTAGGAACCTATGAATAAAGAAGACAGGAAAAGGCAAGGGGACAGGAACAGAAAGGGGAGGGGGATAGGCCCTCTGCCACAAACAAAACACCCAGGTAGAGAGCCATAGTAGAAGTGAGGCTGTGTTGGGAGTGAGGCTGTGTTGGGA
>CABHPP010105398.1:0-25068 GCA_902168425.1 Peromyscus attwateri
ACCTTTAACACAGGGTCAGATTCTTCTTAGATCAAAGGCTTTGTCAGATTTTTTTTTGCTTATTTTACATATACCTACTTTCTATTTAAATAAGTGCACTTCGGTAGATGTATGAGCTTTCTAAACTATAATAAAGACAGTGATCATCCACTCCTATTAATTTGTTTACTGAAAAAAAAGTCTCACAGTAGTAGATGCAATAAATTGTAGTGCACTGAGGACTCATTTTGACCCCTCAAGCAGCAGATATCGCTTAGAGACACTGGAGAGCACACACCCAGGTCAAGATCTCTCAGTGTTTTAATTGCATTCATGACAGTTGATGTTGATTTTACTTTTAAGTGTCACTTATGGTCAGGGTTGGTGATAACTCATTCATTTGTTTTAACTGATAATTTATGAAGCCATTGAAGGCTTAGTTCCTAAATGCTCCTACCCAGAGAGATTAAAAAAAATAGATAAGAACTGATGAGTACAAAGCAAGGGGAAAGAATTAAATTTTGAGTATTTTGAGTACAGAGTTGTTGTAGACTTCCTGATGTCCACTTCATAAAATTTCTAAAGCAATAAGTAAAGTTTTATCACTTTTGTGAAAATAATAAGACATTTACTCATCAGTACTCTCATGATGAACCAAATTTTGGGCATTTACATCATTCCATGACCAAGTAAGGAGGTTATTTTTTTGAGCTACGTTTACTTTCTATGATAATGTGTGAGTGTGCATGCGTGTGTGTGTGTGTGTGTGTGTGTGTGTGTGTGTGTGTGTGTGGTTGATGAGGATGAAAATTGAGATGACATGTAGATTTTACAAAGTACTTATTATTATGACCCTCCAAAACATCATTCCAGACAAATACAAAAAGCAAAGAAAACCAGAAGAAACAAATATTATGATACTATTAACTTTTCCTCAAAATGTGAAGCAAACACAAATATTCAATATTTTTTTTTTTACTTTATGAAATGTTCTGGAAATCTGCTAAAGTTAGGTTATTTAGAGAGGGAATTGAAAAAATTGTCACTATTTAAAAATTAGAGCATAAAAGAGGTGTCTGTGTACTTAATATCCTCATGAAATCCCATTGTAGGGAAATGCGTGGTTCATACTATTTTGCCCTTAAATCTTTGATATCCAATTTCTCATAGGAAGATGGGTCGGTTATCCCAATATTAATTCATAGGTTCTCCTCATAAAAACCTTTATAAACTTTTGTAGATTGTTTTTACTGGGCTTAACTCAAAATAAGGAACACTTTTTGTCCTGCAACCCAGTCTTCACATTTTTACATAAATACACACACACACACACACACACACACACACACCTCACATGCAAGCATGTAGACAGGTATCTTGAACATGTATTTCAAGAAACGGCCCTCACAGTTTCAATTACAAGTAAACTCAGGTATTTTTTTCCTTAGGTATATTTCTTTTTCTTTTTTTTTTTCTTTTTTGTTGAGTTCTCATGACCTGCCAAACTGATTTTTTATGGGTTTTCGTTTACAGATAAATAACTATGGTTTTAATTCATTCATCAGCCTGTATGCTTTTCCACACATTAACCAATTGCAGAAACAACAGAAGTATTCCCCAGATTAAATTTTTTTCTTCAGAAAATAATAATTATTCTATGCTTTAACAAATGCTAATTGAGGAAATTAAAAAAAACAAAACAGAATTTATTCTCAGTCACATCTTGTTTGGCAGGTAATGCAGTGTTTGTTGGAAACATGAAGCTTAGACTTGATGATAATAGAGTTATCTCTTGCAAGAAATTATATATTTTATCCTCCGTGGTCATTTTTGGTCCTAAGGACTGCTTTTAATCTTCCCACAAAAGGAAGACAGGAAAACGTTTTAGTGTTTAGCTGTAAAGAATGTTAAGAAGTATAGCAAAAGGTATAAAATGGTGAAAGATTATAAGTGTATCCCAGTGAATTCTGTATTTAGCTAAAGAATTTGTTGCCCAGAATACTTGGAATATGCAAATTTTTCACTGGTTATTTTTTTCAACCACAGTGGGAGTTTAATATAACCTATTTTTTTTTTCTGTAAAGATATTGTAAGCAAACTTCGGCAGTTCTCTGCATCAATGGCGGGCATCATTTCTTCACTGTACAGACAGACAAGTTTGCTCATCCATTCATTAGTGGTGACTTTTTAGATCAGAGGTGGGAGTATGAAATATGAATCTCGAAGTCTTTTTGAAACTTACTGTACAACTCAAAATACTGTGTAAGCTCCTACTTTTGGAAAACACATTTTTAATTCTACAACAATCTTACAAAGTAAATTTTGAAAAATAGCAATTTTTACTTTATATTGGTAACACATTTTAGAGAAACAGAAACAGGAGCAGGAAGTACAGTGGTGCCATGCCCTAAATATTTAGTGAGATTCTTGCTCTATTTCTAGCTAACAATTCAGCAAGTAGCTTTCAAAGGAGGGCTTCTGTTTCAGCACAGGACAATTCTACAATGAGGAATGCTGCAGTCTGCCGTTTCCATTAATTTCCTGCATCCTAAATCAGAATTCTTATTTTTTCTTGAACAATCAACAATGGCCTTGTTTTTCCCTCACAGATTACAATTCAGCATGTGTAAGCATCTCGTTACATGAGTAAGAAAGGGGAAAGCCCTTGATCTGAGGAAGCAGCTAAGTAAATATCAGTTGGTATCCAAAAACTAGTCATCTGACATCTTAAAATAAACCAAATGGCTGCACTCTGGTTCATCTTAATTCAACTGTTCCACAAGCCAGTGGTGCTGAAAGGAGCAGATGCAAACAGTCAGAATCCAGAAGCTTCAGAGTCTGACTCGCAAACGTAACAGCACAAAGCCCACTGATGGGAGCCAAACTTTTGAATAAAATTAAAATCTCACACCGCTATATGGTCTTTTCTTTGTACAACTTCTATTTGTAGCCAGTGAGATTAGCTTTTAGTGTTTAGGACAAACATGTCAAATTCATTTCTGACAAAATCTTAGATCCTTCTGGGAGCATCAGTGATCTAGAAACAGTGGTTTGTGCATGGGACATGTCTGGTTCTCCAGAGGTGCAATTAAATCAGTGGACAGGATCACAGTGGACAGGATCAGGAAACAACTAGAAATCCAAGTCAAAAAATCATCTTAGTGGAGAATAGGGCAGGACAGTAAAGCTTGATTCATCATGTACAAGGGAAGTCACTCCTGAACTTCAAGCACTTTTAGGAATAGGTTGTCACTCTGCACTCTCACGTGTGAGTGAGTGTGTGTATGTGTGTGTGTGTGTGTGTGTGTGTGTGTGTGTGTGTGTATGCGCGTGGGCGCGTGCTTATGTGTATGTATGAGTGTATATGTATCACAGGTGTGTGTCTATTTCCCATGGAAATCAGAAGAGTGTGCTAGATTTCCTGCAATGAGTAACAGATAGTTGTGAACCACCACATAGGTGCTTGGAACTTAGCCCCAGTCCTCCACAAAAGCAGTCAGTGCTCTTAACTACTGAGCCATTGTTCAGCCCCACAATTTGCACTCTTAACACTATTTCCCTCCCAATTTGGATCTTTTAATGTGAAAGGTAAACCTCTCCTCTTTTCCAAGCCCTTCAAAGAACAGGAAATACAGAAATACTAAATACTTTAAAAATTAAGCTCGACGGGCAGTGGTGGCCCACGCCTTTAATCCCAGCACTCGGGAGGCAGAGGCAGGCGGATCTCTGTGAGTTCGAGGCCAGCCTGGGCTACCAAGTGAGTTCCAGGAAAGACGCAAAGCTACACAGAGAAACCCTGTCTCGAAAAACCAAAAAGAAAAAAAAAAAAAAAAGAATTAAGCTCAAGCTTCTATTTGTCATAATTACTAATAATATTCATCATTCATGAGCCTGGTCATTCTACTTCCTCACTTCAGGATACCACAAATGTATTAAAAATGGCTTCCATGCAAATTATTTGTACATCATGAGCAGAAGGAAGAAGGATAAAGATGTCTGACAGTTAAGCAGCTTCCT
The DNA here is from genome assembly GCA_902168425.1 of Peromyscus attwateri. Classification (NCBI taxonomy): domain Eukaryota; kingdom Metazoa; phylum Chordata; class Mammalia; order Rodentia; family Cricetidae; genus Peromyscus; species Peromyscus attwateri. Next base: position 3,997 of record CABHPP010105398.1, read on the forward strand.
GTTTTTAATGATTGACAATATAGGCAATGGCATGGTGGATGCCATTCTAGAATGACAGTACTGAGCCTTTCCAGCCTCATATGGAAGTTATTCTTTCCTCAGAGCAGGCTGGGCAGAAAGCTAATATTTTACCAGAAGAATAAACCATAATAACCCCTAGCTACACTGTCTTAGGCTATTAGGGCATCACTGTGGGAAGTTTCACACTTTGATAAGCAGGCCTAAACCATCGCAATGCATTGATGGTCAATCTCAAGTGGACACAGCTCATGTTGTGAATGTGTTTCAAAAAAGGTAAGATGGCCACCTAGTCATCTAGATTTAAATTCCATATTTATGCTTCCCTGGATAGAACCTAGCCACTTTTCTTTTAACTACTATAAAAAGAATTTTCCTCTGCTGAGTAGTACTCCATTGTGTATATGTACCACATTTTCTTAAACCATTCTTCAGTTGAGGGCCATCTAGGTTGTTTCCAGGTTCTGACTATTACAAATAATGCTGCTATGAACATAGCTGAGGAAACGTAGTACATATACACAATGGAGTACTACTTAGCAAAGAAAAACAATGACATCATGAAATTTGCAGACAAATGGATGAAACTAGAAAATATCATCCTGAGTGAGGTAACCCAGACTCAGAAAGACAAACATGGTATGTACCCACTCAGAAGTGAATACTAGATATAAAGCAAAGGATAACCAGACTACAACCCACAACTCCAGAGAAGCTAGCTCAAAAGGAAAAAATCAAAGAGGGATGATGTATGGATCACCCAGGGAATGGGAAATAGATGAGATCTCCATGAGTAAACTGCAGGTGAGGCGAGGACAATGGAGGGCAGGGGAGAGGGGATGAGAACAAAAGGGAACAGGATGGTTGAGCTGGAACAGGGATGGAGAGGGAAAGCAATGAAAGAGATACCATGATAGAGGGAAACATCATGGGGATAGAGAGAAACTGGGTAATAGGGAAGTTCCCAGGAATCCCCAAGGATGACCCCAGCTTAGACTACTAGAAATAGTGGAGAGGTTGCCTGAACTGGTTTACCCCAGTGACCAGATTGGTGAATGTATTAACTTTTCATCACAGAACCTTTCTCCAGTGACTGATGGAAGCAGATGCAGAGATCCATAGCCAAACACCAGGCAGAGCTCCAGGAGTCCAATCAAAGAGAGAGAAGAGGGATGCTATGAGCAAGTGCACCAAGATCATGACGGGGAAATCTGCAGAGACAAACAAACCAAGCTAGTGAGAACTCGTGAAAGTTGGATAAACAGCTGTGGAACCTACATGAGACTGGGCTAGGCCCTCTGCATGGAGAAACAGTTGTGTGGCCTGATCTTCTTTGAGGGCCCCCTGGCAGTAGGATCAGAATCCATTCCTGGTACATTAGCAGACTTTTTGGAGTTCATTACTTATGATGGGACACCTTGTGCAGCCTTGAGGCAGAGGGAGGGGCTTGGACTGGCCTCTACTTGTTGTGCCTCCCCATGGGAAGCCTTCCCTTCTTGTGGGGAGGAGTGGGGGTAGGTTGGGAGGGCGAGGCTGGGGGAGTGAGAGGAAGGAAGAGGGGGATCTTTGATTGGTGTGTAAAATGAATGGAAATTTTTTCTTAATAAAAAAAAAATTTCCTTTATTCCCAGGATGAGATCCTTTCTCTGGGAGCCCGCTGGATGTCACAGGACCATTTGAATTGCCTCCTCCTCTGCTACCTGTATCTGTGTCTGGCCAATTCCTTTGCCTCATTTTTCAATAACATCACATGTAGCAGTCATTCTACCAAATAACCAAGCTGAGGTAAGTGTTTCCATCATCACAGCAGTTCTTGTAAACTGTCACATCAACCACAGGATTTTCTAATCTAATGACTTGATCTAAACAGAAAATGAATTTGCATAAAACAAGGGTCCATTCTGACTTCCTGTTACCAATGATTCCTATTCTAGTTCCACAGAATAATCTTCATTTTTTTTCTAAAACCATTTGATGAGTAACACTGAAATTTGAAATTATCTATGATTGTTTTCTTTTATCCAACTGGCCTTTCAAAAAAGAGACATCATTAAAAAATAATTCCCGGGGGCTAAATTATGGCTCAGTGGTTAAGAGCATTGACTACTCTTCCAGAGGACTGAGTTTCATCTCCATCACCCACATGGTGACTCACAAACATCTTTAATTCCAGTTTCAGGGAATCTAACACTCTCTTCTGGCTTCTGAGGTGCCAGACACAGATATGATTAACAGAAATACATGCTGATAAATCACTCACCCATGCTAAATAAATATATGAGTAAAATAATTCCCTAATTTCCCAGCTTCAACGCCACCACACCCTTTGTGTACACAAGAAGAAGTCCAAAGCAACCACTCACCTGTTGATCCATCATCTTTCTACTATCCTGGTATCTGAGCTGTTGAAATGGGGCTAAGGGGGGAGAAAGATGAACCTTGAGCCAGGAGGAGAGGCAGAGACAAAGCCATAGCAGCCCCAGTGTTCTATATGTGTACAGGATGGTTAATGAACCTCAGAAGATGATGAAAAACTGGATTTTATTTGATTATATGTTAAAATAAGGTTTATCAGATTCATGAACTGGCTCCTTCTATTCGAAGGACATGTTACAGGAAATTTTCTGGCTGGTAGAGGTTGTTGAAGAAATGTGGAATTCAGAGGAATTGATATATAGACTTTACCTATTGTCATTCACAAAGCTCTGTCTATATAAGATTTATAATTCATGTCCTGCTCTGTCCCATCTTTATTTCAAATGTGCTTTGTTATTTATATGATATTTAATGGGTACATTGCTTTCCTGGGAAGGAAAACAAGCAGGAAACAAATTCAGACTACAGAAGCTGTACCCAAGCACAGCCTCCTAATGCAGCTGTGCAGCTCATCCGACCCCAAGAGGGAATTCTAATAATGTTATCATTTGATTCCCATTTCAGGCACTTTTGCATTTTTATGTATGCTAAAGAATTCAGCCAGTCATCCAACTGGCATAAGCAATAGCGCACTTCCCTTAGAACACAGGTGTACAAGCAAACAAATCCTTCCCGAACTTGAAATTGATCCTTCAGTACTGCAAATTTCTCAGCAGTGTGCTGAACTGGCAAGAAGAGACAGAAGAGCCCATCTGTTAGGTAGAAGAAACAGATGCTGATCACCTGTTCTCACCTTAAAGCAGATGGGAGTATGGCAAACATGTTACACTGAATGGTCTTTTCTCAGTTATACCCCAAAGCAAGGAAGCTAGCAGCAAAATATTAAAGTCTGTTAGCATTAAAAAATTGCAAAGTGCTGGATAACTCCCATTATTGATGGAGACAACTCCATGTTAGGCATCTGTATAGGACAGTGAATTGTAGATAGATCTCTCCCCATCCCGTGTGTGTGTGTGGGTGTGTGTGTGTGTGTGTGTGTGTGTGTGTATGAATCTATGTCTGTGCCTGTGTTCTTAAATATTGGGGAGACAGAGGTCAGAAGTCAACGTCTGAATGTCTTCTCCAGTAACTCCCCTGCATTATATTTTGAGACAGTCTTTCACTGACCATGGAGCTTGCAGATTTTGTCAAGCGTGAGTTCCCGGGATTCAGCCCTCTCTGGCCCTCAGTGCTAGAGTTGCACATTGTTATACTGGCTTTTGCAAAGATGTTTGGGATCCATGCTCAGTTTTCTCCTCATGTGTGGTGGCGAGCACTCTACTCAAGAGCCATTCCTTCAGCTTCTACAGATACTTTTTAAAAGCAAAACATTGCTGAGACTAGACTATAGCAAATTACTGTTAAGTGTTAAGCATGCAAATGGTTGAAGCCAGGTCCTGAGTTTCTTCCTGGATCTTTAAGTCCTATGGTACTAAAAAAAAAAAAAAAAAAAAAAAAAAAAAAAAACCAACAACAAAAACTCTGTGACCAAGTCTGTGTGTTTCGTTGTTGTTTACTAGTTTTTCAGGCTGTTTTGTGTCACAAACTAAATCCTCATATTCAAATATTAAATCATTAGTGTCCCAAACCCACATTTCCTCAGTATCTAAATCTGAAGCTGTTTGGGGGTATGGCAAACAGATTAACACAGTTTCATTTATCCTGATTAGATATTTTTTTATATCAAGGATACTTAACCTAAGGTACTTTTACAGAAGTTCTGTCTCTTTAACTGTGAATCTCAAAAGACGAGGCCTATAAGATAGCTCAGTAGTAAACAGGTTTGTTGCCAAGCCTGACAGCTTGAGTTTGATCCCTGAAACTCACATGGTGGATTTGAGTCCTGAAAGTTGTCATCTGACTCTGTACATGCACCCTGGTGCATGCCTTGCATACATGAATGAATGCACAGGTACCTACACACACACACATAGATAGATAGATAGATAGATAGATAGATAGATAGATAGATAGATGATAAATGATATGTAAAAAAATACTTGTTTAAAGGTAGACAGTCACTTTGGTGAATATAAGAAACGCCCATTTTACACCAATCTCAGAAACACTGAGCTGTCCCAGCAATCAATGTGGCTGCCTTGCTTGTGTCTCGGGTATTGATGGCTCACGATGGAAGTCCACAAGCACAGTACTTTGGCTTATACATTTTGCAGACTTCCCCTTTACTCCTGACTGTTCTGGCTTTCTCAAGAAATTCTTTTTTCTTTTTCTTTTTTACGTTTTTGAGATTACAATATACTATACTATAATATAATATAATTACAATACTTCTCTCTTCCCTTTATCCCTCCAAATATTCCCTTTTACCATTCTGTGCTCTCCTTCAAACTCATGACCTCTTGTGTTACTATATGCATATACATACATATTCCTAAATATAATCTGCTCAGTCCACATGGACTGTTATGAGACCTCAGACCCACCTGATGATTCTCAAAAACTAAGGCCTCTAATGGGCTTAGTGGTGATAAATTTAAAAGATCCAAGTCTTTAATCAATGTTCTTCTATAATCCCTCAACTAAAAGCTGCACATGTATAACACTGCATGAAATCTGGCATGTGTTAGCCCTCAAAGGGGTCTTGAAAGCTGAATTACAATATTTGTTCTTACAATGCAGCCAAATTAAATCTTACGTTGACAATTACCAAACTTTTATCATTTTAAAGTCTCTTTACTGCCTACATTTCTAACTTTTGTTGCCAGAGGAATGAAAATGACTGCCAAGTCCAGTTTAACCTACCCCCCACAACAGTCAGTCAATATACCATAACCATTTCATATCTGTGTATTGATAGGAATCTTCTGTTTTCTCTTTTACTTCCTACTTGATGTGGAGATAACAAATATTTTAAAGTAAATTTTGGGTTAGCAGTATTTTCAGGGTAAATAGAAATTGTTTCTTTTACTGGCAACGTACATGAAAGTAGATTCTGCTGCATTTGAAAGCCTGTCAGCTTTATTTTGTACCAGTGTTCAGAATCCTCTGCTTTTTGACCAATATTATATAAAGTTCCTCTGGGAAGATAATGTGCATGATTGCAGACTTGCCTTGTTAAAATCCATGGCTCTTTATGCAGTCATGTTTTCACCTATGAATTATGCATGAAAGGGGATCTCATTATGTTTCATTTTCTTTACAGCAGCATGGTCTCCTCTAGACATACTCGGGTTCCCATCAACTGGCTCCCCTCACCCTGCAGTGTGGCTCTATCCAGATGCCTTCATAGCATTTTAGACAAAATGGGCGTGTTTAACTTGTCACTTCATGCCTGCTATAAATTATTCACTGGAGCTTTGCACAGATTTGTGAGATAAACCACCTCGTCTCAGAGAAACTTCACAGCTGTGCGTGGGAATCTGACAGAGACCTCGAAGGCCTTTTTCCAGCAGCGGGGAAAATGGTCATCACTCTGAGGTTCAGCTTCATTTTCATGCTTAAAAACTATTCTCTCTTTTTTAACTGAAATTAACTATCAGTAGTTGCCACTGGGTGTGCCTGGGTGTGTTGGTATTTTTCTTAGAACTAAAGGTCAAGGAACAAAGCCTAGGTTTTTTTTTTTAATTTTTGTTTGGTTTTGTTGGTTTCTCTCTTTCAAATGAAGCCATTGGTCTTCCATACCTGACAAGATGAATTAGATGTGGAGAAAAGATCACAGAATTTAATCAGCACAGTCATTCAGTGCATGTGGTCAGAAACAATCATTCAAAGAAGCATATGGAAAAGTGGGTTAGCAGGTCTGCATGGGTGTGAGAACACATGCATCATGGGGATTCTTAAGCCTGCCTCTAATCTCCAATTCCAAATGTTGCCTTTCAAGAAAATGTAATTAGAAATGTGGTTAATTTTATATGTGGTATTCCATATCATTCATTAAAATGAAGTTATTTATTGGAGGAGTAAAACAAAATGGCAAGAGCAATAACCCCCATAAGAATGAAAAAATATATAAAAAATTATAATTAACAAATTGGGTTCACAATTCTCACCTTAATTGTATTATTTAAATCAATGAAGATAATTTGGATAAATGAGAATAACTTTCCATGAATATAGCATACACTGAAGTTTGCTTCTAGACAACAAGAAGATTTGTTCATGCTTCCTATACTCTTATAAGGATGTGGCCCTGATGACAAATGAAATAGAAACTTCATGTCTCAGTTGGTACATGTCCTTTCTAAGAACTGAACACGAAACCCGAGAAAGCTGGTTGCCCTGAGGACTGACAGTAAGTAAGGCTTATGCTTCTCACAAGAGGATCTTGACACCCCCTCTGAGTGGATCTTTGTGATATGTGTCTTTGTTATATGAATTTCCATTTTTGAAATGAGATCTCTTGTTCTCATATTCCAATCTCTTGCTAATACATGTGCTGTGCAAACTCTAAAGATATTATGCGCACTTATGAACATAAAATACATTTAGAAAGTGACATAGTTTATATGCATGGCAGGAACCCCACACTCTCTGATTAGGTGTATTGCCAAGTGACTATGATATGACTTATGATGAATATAGGAAACATATCAAAATATGTAAGTCCAATTACCATTAATAAGTATAAAGTTATGTGAAATTAGAGGTTTTTCCAAGTATTTTTATGACCTCAATGAATTTTCATAGAAATCATTGAGTCTTAATATAGAGCACTGGTTTTCCATGTTGAAGGGAAACATTTATGTAAACTTCACCACTGCTTCACATGGTCACAGTCAAGACATAAACAGAGATCTAATGAATCAAATCCTCTGCTTTTAATGTAAGTATGAAGAAAGGAGTTGGTATTTCAAATTCATTGAAATGTAATTTGAAAGCTCACCATTTGGTAAGGTGAAGTGGTTGCTTTTTGAAAACTGTGATTTTATTATTGGCTAGATAAGTGGATGACGTGTTGTCATGAACATCTCCGTAGTAAGTTATACATTCGCAGGAAGTGTGACTATAGCTAAATATCAATATAGGTGGGGAGGGTGGTTTGGTGTTTGTTTTTCTTTTGCTTTGTTTTTGTCTTGTTTTGTTTTACAGTTTCTTAACAACAATCAATAATTGATTAAAAGTGAATTGTTTTTAAAACCTGGATTAAGTTCTAGGAAATTTATTTAATTGAATGATCTAAAAAGACAGGGATATAGCTCTGTATTGTTTTGATTAGGAGATGGCATCAACATGTTTAGTAGTAAATATTCTCTGTAGTCTACATTGAAATTTCTGTAAATTATCTTTACATTTGCCCACTTTGAGTGTCATTAAAGTAATCAGGATAACCTAGTTGAAATAAAATGTTATATTTCCTTGATTTTATTCAAACTGTATACACAAGAGAGGTACTGCTTTTTTCAGAGAGCAAGTGCATCAAAACCTGTTAGTATGAAGCGTGGGAAATTCACAGCTATGTGGCTTAATTACCCTTCTCCGCTGTTGTATACCAAACCCCTTCCACATTTGAAGTGTAATTTGAAAGCTCATCATTTGACAAAATGGTCACCATTTGAAAAATGCTTTTTTATTATTGACTGGATAAATGGATGACCTGTTGTTTATAAGCAGCTCTGTAATATGTTATAGATTCACAGAAAATGTGACTGTAGCTAAATATCAGTATGGGGGTTGGGAGGAAGTTAGTTTTCATGTCCTGAGAGGAAAATACCAATAATATACTTCGCCATGAAAGACAGATGGAAGTTGAGTTGAGTAACTATGAAGTAGTCATTTAATATCAAAAGTTCTACACAAAGGAGTCAAAGAGGCACAGGCTTTTCACATCTACCGGTCATACAATAGTGCACACCACTGAGTGCAAGGAGATTCACCACTGTAAAAGAGGAGCTCCTCAAATCACTCTAGTAATGTTTATTTCAAATATGTGTTGATTAGAAGAGTTTATCAGCAAGATAGTCTTCTTTACCTGTTCATTAATACTGTTTTCCCGTCACAATTTTATTTATGTGTACCTATTCTGGCTTCATTAAGACATATTCAAAATTCATGGTTTGAAGAGAAAAAGGATAAAAACCAACATCCTACCTACAAATTTAGCTTGAAATAGAACTGATTAATTAAATAAGTGATCTACCAACTAATTATGAAGTACAGTAGAAGAGCAATAAAGTCAAGGAAAAGTCCATAAGGCTTCTATTCTGTGCTTTCTTTGGGTAAAATATGAGGTGCCAGTACTCTTATCTTGATTAACTTCAAAATGCCTCTTTCACTCTTCCCTGTGCCTCACCCTGTTTTCTAATCACATTGACATGTGAACTCTTTTGTCCCTGCCAAGTGAGTTATTTGCAATGACAATATTAATATATCTGAACAGAATCGAACCGTGCTGCTTTCAGGAAAAAAGGATAGAGTTACAGGGCCAGATCCCATTTTATCAAGAAAGAATCACATGTATGTGAGGTGAGAAAAGCCTACCTAGATTCAAGAAGCCTAAACCTGATTCAGAGTCATAACAGAAGAGACATCATGGATTTAACTATGTTATTTAAACACAGCAAAAAGATTTCCCATTATATTAATTTGTATATATTACAAAATTTTACTTAAAACGTAATTATGAAGAAATATAGATTATTTAACAAACAGCTGAAACCTAAAGGAAATTTTAAAAGAAGTTTCCAAAGTTATGGGTAATATCTAACACAGGAAATATCAAATAAAATAGGATACCTGCAGCTTGGCTATTCTAAAAATCCACAAAAGACTAAGACAAATAAAATTGCCTTTAGTTATAGAAGAGAGTTTCTATTGAATGTCAGAGCATATTTCTCCTTTCTCTGAACACTAACAACCCATATTGGTTGAAATGAGGTCTTGAGAATAGTTTAACTATGATTGTATGATTCCTGAATTGTGTTATTAAAATCCTGTTTTCCACATTGTTTTATATTTTTGAATTTTCTTTTTATTGTATTCTTGATACACTAATTAATAGACTTGTTACAAGATATGTTTATGTACACACAGACCTCCAAAACAATATACTTAAAACTTTTTTGATGGTCTGGATCTTCATACCTCATACCCTAAGACATTAGAGAAGTACAAGTAGCTTGAATGATCTCAGCTTGTCATGTTTAGACACAGAAAGGGACTCCATGATCTTCCTGATGCCCTGAGTGTTGTTTATAATATATAAGGCACCATTACTGGGCCCTATAATAGCCTCTAAAAGAATAAAAATTGAGGGTTAAAAGTGTAATGAAATGCAAATGAAACTGTCCTGCAAACAGACTGCATATTTTATTTCTTTCATGTGGAATCGAGGACAAAGAGAGTGTTCATATTAAACAGCATCAAAATTATTCATAGTTTTAAAATAATTGTGGAAATTATTCTTGCTAAAATTATGCCCACTGCACTTAAAATGAATGATACCCAATATTTTGGAAAACTAATGTGATCATATCAATTTTACATTATGAAGTGTTCTTAATAATTCCTGTACTTTGTTTATTTGCTCTATTTCCTTAGCCTAGTAAAAAACATGGAGGAATCTTAAGTCTGTGTCACATGATTCGATAAATCTAACTTCAAATCAAATGTAATTAAGGTTCGAAATTTATAATGAACACTCTTCCTTAAAAGAGATATCCCGCGTTTCTATACCACAACCATTTCTCACTTTGATGAGGAAGAAGTAAAATACATTTAAAAAAAGATAAGGATTTATGAAGTTCTTCTGAGTCTTATTACATTTCAGATAGATGCTGTCTCAAATAGCTGTTTTCAAACAATGTTTGTTTTGTGCTACACTTCATTAAATAAAAGAAAACAATCTATTCTAAATATTATCGGACTTACATAGCTACAATTCTGCTGTCCCCATACATTCTGTGTGAATTCTTGGACAAGTCACTCACTCAACCTGTTTGTGCTGTGATTTTACTCAGTTGTAAACGAAACTGTTCAATTAGAACCTTAAAGTCTTTGTCAATTACTTAACGTGCATGAGCATTGGAACCCCTGTTTCTTCATTCAAGTCAGGTGCTTTATTATAACATATTTCCTTTCTTTCAGTTTGCACTAAAGGTAAATGTAAGTTAAATAATTAACTTTTTTCTGAACACCATAAATCACCAGTGAATGTTACTGTTATCAGCCTCAGCAGGTAGGAGGCTACAAAGGCATATTATGAGCAGAGAGGGAATGAGGAGGGCGATTCTATGTTGTTTAATCTGTTCTTTCCTTTTCTAAATCTCACTACTTAAATTTCCCCTCTGTCAAGAAATTTTTTGAATAAATATCAAGAAAACAATAATCAGTTGTAATCATTTAGATTGTATATCAGGAGTCTACAGTCCTATTGGAACTGTGATTTACGAGAACTCTCTCATAATATATATTTCAACTAAATATATATTTGAATGTATATTTAATATAAATAGTTTAATTAAACTCTTAAATAATCTTTGGAAAGACACTGACCTAGCATGTGGGAAATAGAAATAGACACAAGGTAAAGATATAAAATATGTTCACAAGGCTCCAACCACAGCTTCCTGGGCTTCTGTATCATTATGCTTATGTGCTAAATGATTACTCATCAATATATTTAAAAATAAAATTTCTACAAAATTATGTGAAATATTACTTCAAAGTAAAAACACATACTGAAAATATATTTAAAATTTTTAATTTTTTTACTTTTATTTTTTAATCAAAATTTTTCATTCATTTTTACATACCAAAGAGTCCCTCTTCCCTCCTCCCACCCTCCACCATCCCCCTCCCAACCCACCCCCCATTCCCTCCTATAAGAAGGTAAGGCCTCCCATGGGGAGGTACATTTAGTAGAGGCAGGTCCAAGCCCCTCCTGCTGCCTCAAGGCTGTGTGAGGTGTTCCATCATAGGTAGTGGGCTCCAAAAAGACTGCTCATGCACCAGGGATGGATTCTGATCCTACTGTCAGGGGGCCCATTAAGCAGATCAAACTACACAACTGTCTTTCCATGCAGAGGGCCTAGTCCAGTCCCATGCAGGCTCTACAATTGTTGATCTAAATTTCATGATTTCCCACGAGTTTGTTTTGGTTGTCTCTGTAGGTTTCCCCATCATGATCTTGATGCCTTTGCTCATACAATCCCTCTTCTCTGTCTTCATCTGGTCCTCTGGAGCTCAGCCTGTTGTTTGGCTATGGATCTCTGCATCTGCTTCCACCACTTACTGAAGAAAGGCTCTATGATGACAGTTAAGGCATTTAATCTGATTATTGGGGTAAGCCAGTTCATTCATGCTCTCCAATATTTCTAGTAGTCTAAGCTGGGGTCATCCTTGGGGATTCCCGGGAACTTCCCTAGCACCCGATTTCTCCCTATCCCCATGATGTCTCCCTCTATCATGGTATCTCCCATGGCATCTCCCCATCCCAGGGCAATCCATGAATCCCTCTTTGGATCCTTTATTTCTCTGTAAATATGGGGAAAGCAGGCTAATATCCTTGCCATAAGTCTGTGTACTTTGCTTTCTTGAAATTTCCACTGCCAACCAAGCTAGTTCAGCACTTCTACGATTGTTTTCCTAAGCAAGTGAGTGTAAGGACATAGACAGAATATAGCCAGATGCCTTGTCATGGTGTATCAAAGTGGCCTCTAGTCTATTTCCATCTAAAACCTCATTGATGTCACTTTAAGTGAGTCCCTACAAGAATCATCCCTTAGATGCTTATTACAGCATCTAGGTCCTCACTCACCTACTCCACTAAACAGTTCCAACGTTGTCCTATAAACAAACTATGAAAGTTTTGTTAAAAGAACTATGGTAGGGCTACTCACAACTTGAACCCTAGCACTCAGAAGAAAGCTGGAAGGAAGGAATCAGTTGTTGCTAGAGAGCTTCTCTCTAGGTCTCACCAAGCCCCACAGTCCCACAACCCACGTATAAAATAATCACTCAGACGCTTATATTACTTATAAACTGTATGGCTGTGGCAGGCTTCTTGCTAACTGTTCTTATATCTTAAACTAACCCATTTTTATAAATCTATACCTTGCCACGTGGCTCGTGGCTTACCGACATCTTTACATGTTGCTTGTCTTGGTGGTGGCTGGCACTCTCTTCCTCCACCTTCCTGTCCCTCAATCTTTTTCTCTGTTAGTCCCGCCTATACTTCCTGTCTGGCTACCGGCCAATCAGTGCTTTATTTATTAACATATTTGTCATACAGAACATCCCACAGCAGTCAGTGTTATAAAATGACAGTATCTTGCAAAATTAAGTGACCATCAAATGTGAACATTGCAACTTGAAGGAATCTGCACATAAGACACATTTTTTACTGTCATCATAGAACCCTCATCCAGGGACTGATGGAAGCAGATGAAGAGATCCATGGCCCAGTCCCAGGTGGAGCTCCAGGAGTCCAATCGATGAGAAAGAGGAGGGATTCCATGAGCAAGGAATAGCGAGACCATGATTGGAAAAAGTACAGAGACAACTAGTCAAATTAGTGGAAACACCTGAACTGTGGACCAATAGCTGAGGAGCCCCCATGGTACTTGACTAGGCCCTCTGGGTAAGTGAGACAGTTGTTTAGCTTGAACTATATAGGAGGCCCCCAGGCAGTGGGATCAGGACCTGTCTCTAGTGCATGAGCCAGCTTTTTGGAACCTAGGGCCTATGGTGAGACACTTTGTGCAGCCTTGGTGCAGGGAGGGGGGGCTTGGACCTGACTCAACTGAATCTACCAGGCTGAGCTGACTCCACATGGGAGAACTTGCCTTGGAGGAGGTGGGAATAGGGGGTGATTTGAAGGGAAAGGCTGGGGAGCAGGAGGAGGGAGGACAGGGGATTCTGTGGTTGGTGTGTAAAATGAATAGAAAAATCTCTTAATAAAACTTAAAAAATAAATAAATAAAGGTTTGTGCTTATTTAATGTTTGTTTACTTCTAAAAAAGAAAGTTAATACAAGACAATGGATAGTGTGCTGGTTAGTTTTTTGTTGACTTGATATAGGCTATAGTTATCTGGGAAGAAGGAATCACAATTGAGAACATGCTTCCTTCAGATTGGCCTATAGGCAAGCAAGTAGGGAATTTTCTCCATTAACAATTCATGTAGGAGGTCCAGCCCATTTTGGGCATTGCTACACTTGGTTCTGCACAGTACAAAACAAAAGCAAACTGGGAGTTGAACATGGTGGCACATGCCTTTAAATCCACTACTCAGGCGGCAGAGGCTCAGTGTATTCAAGGCTAGCATGGTCTGCATGATGGGTGCCAGGTCATTCAGGGCTACATAGTGAGACCTTGTCTCAAAACAACCAATTAAACAAAGAATAACAATAACAAAAATCAAGCAGGGCAAGTCATGGATATTAAGTAGTTTTCATCCAGGGTTTTACTACAGTTCCTAACTCAAGGTTTCTGACATGCTTGATTTTGGCCTTGGGGTTCCTCAGTATTAGGCTATGATCAGGACACATATACCAAATAAACTTTCTCTACCTAAAGTTGTTTTTGGTTGTCTTTATTACAGCAATAGAAAGAAACCAGGACAGGCAGAAGGCTACACACCAAGCAAGCTCCTCATCATTCAGGCTGCGTGTCTCCTTTATGTTCTTGGGATAAACACATTGAAATAGATCTCAAGCACCTACCACCAGTTCCTGCGTTTCTTTTCTTTGTATTTTTATTTATGTTTATGTATGTGTCTTTCTGTGCATGTCACATCTGTGTGGGTACCTTTGGAGGCCAGAAGAGGATATCTCCTGGAAGTAGAGTTACAGGCAGTTATAGGCTGTCAGGTGGGCTCTGAGGACTGAAATTAGGTCCTCTGGGAGAGCAGGAAGAGATCTTAACCACTGAACCATCAATCCAGTCCCATTTCCTCTGTTTCTTAAAACATTATTTTTATGAAATTTGCATTGTATCTTAATTTATATGCATTGATTTAGTGCTAATGATGTAACGAAAGGCATTATAAAGTCTCAGGTGTTCTACAGACTGTAAATCTAACATACAATTATTTAGATTCTTTTTTTTTTTTTTTACAGTTTGAGCTTCTCTTCATAAGTTAGATAATGATGTATGTACATCTTACAAAAGGAACGTGGAAGAGACTCTGCCAGGACAACTTCCCAAAGGCAAGTAAGTTCTCCACATAGTAAGTGAGTCATAACAATTGCTCATTTCTGGCATGAGTTTCTATGTTATTTATTATTTGATTACTACAAAAAATACCTATAATCAACAATATGTAAGAAACTCTGGCTCAGAGCTTGATAAGTTCTAGTCTATGATCAATTGATGACACTGATACATATTATGGGGAGGCAGAGGTTGGAGGAAAATATCTCAACTCATGAGCTGCAAAAAGAGAAAGTGTTCAGTTACCATCCCATTATCTTCTTTGAGGCAAGTCCCCATCAAGAGAACCTTATGACTATATCCTATTTTTAAACAGTAGCACTTTCTCTTAATAAAGCTTTCTAGAGGATCAAGTTCACTGGCTAGTTTTATGTCAACTTAACAAAAGGTAGAGTCCGTTGGGAAGAAAGACTCTCAATTGAGAAAATGCCCCATAAGATTGACCTGTAGGCAAGTCTGTACTGGATTTTTTAAATTAGTGAAAATGTGGTACTGCCTAACTCATTAAGAACAATGCCACTCCTGGGATGGAAATACTGTTGCTACAAGTCAGTAAGCATCACTCCCTCCTGGCCTCTGCATTAGTTTCTGCTTCCAGGTTCCTACTTGAGTTCCTCACCTGACGTCCCTGGATAATTGAATACAAATTAAGATGAAAATAATATTTAAAATGGAAAAAAATCAAATTTTCCAGGTTTCTATTGGTCATTGTTTTTTATCACAGTAGTAGAAAACCTAACTAAGACACCAAGCCATGAACACATGGGTCTTTGGAGAATACTCAACATAGAACCTTAGCAGATAAGATCATAAATATTCCACACATGATAAAGAATGGAAATAGGAAGGATTTCAAAACTTCTCATCACTGGGATTCATTGATCTCAGGTATTTGGAGTTTATATAATCTGTAGATATTCTTATTACCATTCACATCTTCTACTCCTTTCACTAAACTGTTAGAACTTCGCATTGCTGCTTAGAAGAAAAGCCAATCCGGAAGCATGTGGGCCACCTAACCTTCTGTACAAAACAGTGGGATTATATGACACCTATACAGAAGAATGCCTGGAAGCACATGGGCCAGCTAACATTATGTAACCAACAGTAGGATAATAAGATACTCTGCGTTAAGCAGAAGAGAAGACAAAGCCTGACACTTGAGGTTGTTCTCTGGCTTCAACATGTGACCTGTGGCTCACATATGCCCATTCACAGACACACAGGAACATACTACACACACACACACACACAAACACACACACACACACACACACACACACACACACACACACACATTAACATTCATATTTAGAAAGGAATTCACAGAGCAATTTTTATTCATGTTTTTATGGTGGTGATGGTGGGAGTAATGTGCTTCCTTACCACCCATAGGAAGCAGAGAATGTACCTGAATGTTTGATGTACATCAACAGGTGCTAATAATAAATATCTGTTTCTGATTCGTGAACAAATACAAACTTTTAAAAATAATTTTTTTCGAAATCTTTTCCAGCTATAATGCTTAACAGAAGAGAATGTTGGCAGCCTCCTCTACAGGTATACTGAATTTCTTGATTACAACAAAAGACCATACAAATGGCTGTCACATTCCATCCAGGTTGTACAAGCACAGTCTATGGTGACAAAATCCGTCAATGGAACATTTTTCAGAATGTATTGTGTTGTTTAAACTTGGCACAAGGGCTGTGCCTTAATTTATTGCTTTTTTCAGCCAGTAATTGCGACTCCACAGTTACCGGTCTGCTTCTCTGGCAGCGTCCTCTACGCAGGCCACAGCCTGGTGGGAATTCTGCTCCTGCAGGCTCTGCCACTGCCACCAAAGATAGGTTTAATTAAACCTCTATTATTCTATTTAGCTCAGAGAGGCTGAGCAGCACCTAGCTAACCTTCTCTCCTTGCTGGTGTCTCCCAAACAGAGCATCCTTCTGCTCCGCCAAACAAGAAAAGGCCTGCCTTCTCCAAATCCCTCCCTACTACTTCCGGTGCATTCCTTTATCTCTTCCAGATGCCCTCTATGATTACTTTCTGTTAACTAGTTGCTAACTCCGCTTCCTGACCCAAGGTTAATTTTATTTAATTAATGCAAATGCAAAATCAGGTTTCATAGTGTGATCAACATATTTGACATAGTATATACTGATGTATGATAAGTTAAATTTACAAAATTTTCAAGGTAATGGCATGATGTTTAGAATATATGAGTCTAGGAGTTAGGAAAAAGAAATAGTAGTATGCTCATTTAAATGATATTGAGAGGAAGATTAGAAATGAGTTTGCTGAGAGGCCAGAAGTTATAATCATATAATACATTGTAAAGGGATAAGTAACTAACAAAGAAAACCTCTTATAAAAACTGCATAAAACAAATGAGGTGGCTTACAGCATCCACTAACTAACTGGGTTAGCAGAGAATATTAAATGTGTTCACAAGCTGTTAGAGTTTGGACCTCCTATTTAGCCGAGGCATGTGGTCTGAACCTTTGTATGGTTTTTAAATAAGCTGCAAAAGACTGATATCTAAGGAAAATCAAAGTGTTTAAAATATTCAACCAGGCTTCTTAAAGATTTCATGTTTAAAATTAACTACTATTTATTTTATCAGTTGAAAACTAATCAAATGATAGAATGTTATATAGGCTTAATAATATCTCATTTTCAAAAAGTACCCTGTTGTTTATAATTAAAATCTAACTAATATATTCATTGAATTGAGCACCTGAAGAGAAAGTTTCATTAAGCTGATATATGATTTAGACCTTTTTTCCCAGACAAGAGTCAGAAAATTTAACAATAATGTAGAGCTTCAAAGAAAAAAACTGTAAAAAAAATTTACAAGACAATGTAAATTTAGTAGAATATTAGGACACACACACACACACACACACACACACACACACACACACACCAAGTATCTAGGAAAAGAAATTTGAAACAACTTCAATTTTTTGTTAAGAATCTTGATGTTTATACTATATGATAAGATACATGATTTCAAATAAGCAGGAATAGTAATTGTATCTAAACTTTTATTTTCTCCAAATACAGGGTGTGTCACTCTCCCATTTTTCAGTATATTGCCAAACCATAGCACCTAACACTCAATTGATGACTCAACTAACTTCCTTCTCAGAACATTTTCCTTATTTGCCTCTGGTGGTCCCATTCTCTTTGATATCCTATTGCATTAATGACCTAAGGATATACTAAAATCCCCCAGGCTAAGTTGCAGAAATGCCCTTTTTACAGCCTATAGACTGGCACCCTTAGATCAAGGCAGCAGATACAGGTCACCTGTGAGCTTACTGTGTCTTCTGCTTATAGATAGGAAGCTCTGTTGCCTCCTCTTCCTCTGAGGGTACAAACTCTAGTGGATGAAGGTCCTCTCTTTTTGGTATCATTTAACTTTTATCCTTTACCTCATATCATGTCTCCAGATTCCATCACATTGGAATTGCGACCTCAGCATAGGAACCTGGGGATGTACTTTACTCCATAGCTATGACATAAGCTTGTATCTGTTGTTCTCCACCTTGTATTTTGTCTCTTTGGTCGGTGACAGCTAATCTTCAAGCCTTCTCCCCATTACAGCTGTGTGAGATCATCTGCCATCCTGCACCAGGGCGCAGAGTGAAAACAAAACACAACAGAATGATGGAAATCCACCTCCACTACTAAGTCGGAAATAATAATGTGATTTCTTCCTTTGATATTCCTCCTGGGTCAAAGATCCCTTGCCTGAGCAACGTATCCAACATGAGAAGCATCCTAGATACAAACCATGTGATGCAGAACAGAGCTAGTGACCAGAAGTCAAGAAATTCAAATGTGGGAGTAAATCTCCTGCCTGTGGAACACCCAGGCATTGGAAATACTGATTATGAAGTATGACTTCCAATTTATTCAAGATATTGAGCCAGAAATATTGGACTAGGCTACATTTAGATTCCTGACCTGCAGAAATTATGGTAGAGAATATAAACTCATTGATCAAACTTGTAGGGAGGTAACCTTGCACCAGGCTCTAAGACTTTTATGTAAAACACCATATCTTCTGAGAGGAGCATTGTTCACACAGGAGGTGTTTTCTGAATGTGACTCTAGTAGTACAAGAAGTAAAACAAACCACCGACAAACGGGATCTCAAGAAACTGAACAACTTCTGTACAGCAAAGGAGATTGTCAACCGAGTGTAGAGGATGCCCAGTGTATGGGAAAACATCTTTGCTGTCTATTCATCCAAGAATAGATTAATTAATCAATGTAGAAGATTAATGTCTATAATAAACAAAGAACTCCAAATACCAAGAAATCAAACAACCAAATTTAAAAATTAATATAAAGCTGAACAGAGAATGCTCAAAATAAAAAAAAATCCTTAAAAAGACCTTAAAATCTTAAGCTAGAACTGATCACTTGCCAAATAACAAATGAAAAGGTTTTAAATTCTATATTGCAATTAAAATTAAAAACTTAGTATCATACGTAAAAATGAAAGTTAAAAGAAGACCTTTTTATTTGTTATTTGGAAAGTGATAAGTTCTAGCTTTCCCAACATACTCTGTTCTTATTTATACCTACTAATAAACTACTCATCGATATGTAAATTACCAATTTAAATTTTAAAAACTATATAAAAATGGAGGGCAAAATAGCAAATAAGAGTGGAGAACACGGTAGTGTAGTATGTTATATAGCACACTCTAACCTTGAACTCAAAGATGTTATTTTATAATAGAAGATAAAAAACATACTTTTACAGGCTTTTGGGCTCCTACTCCTCATACTGCATCACTGTGCCCAGCCTTAATACATGGGGAAATGCTTAGTCTTACTGAAACTTGGTATGCCATGTTTTGTTGATAGTCATGGGAGACTGTGGTTGATATATTGTGCACCCCAGTAAACTTATGTGGGCATCAGAGAACAGAACAGCCACTATATTAGACATAGGCTTAGGCAGTGGTAGCACATGCCTTTAATCCTAGCCTTCAGGAGGCAGAGATCAGTCTGGATCTCTGTGAGTTCAAAGCCACACTGGAAACAGGCAGGCATGGTGACACACGCCTTTAATCTCAGGAAGTGATGACAGGAAGCAGAAAGGTATAAAAGGCGTGAGTACCAGGAACGTGAGGTCTTGTTAAGCTTTTAGACTTTTAGCAGCAGTTCAGCTGAGATGTATTGGGGGAGGTCTCAGAGAAGATCCGCTGAGAAGTTGGCCAGGTGAGGTTCGCTGTGGCGTGTTCTGTCTCTCTCATCTTTCAGCGTTCACCCCAACAACTGACTCCCTGTTATTTCATTTATAAGACCATTTAGAAGTTCATCTATTGTAACGCGAATTGTTAGAAGGTCTTATTAATAAAATCAAACCCAAAGCCAGGTATTGAGGTGAACACTGAAAGATCAGACAAACAGAACAGGCCACAGCTACCTCACCTTGCCAAATTCCTCAGCTGATCCTGTTTCTTCAGATTGGAAGCCTCTGAGTCCTCATCCAGAATGAATCTCAGCTGAACTGCTGCTAAAGGCCTAAAAGCTTAACCAGGCCAAAAGCTTCTAGTTTCTGGTCCTCACGCCGAATATACCTTTCTGCTTCCTGCCATCACTTCCTGGGATTAAAGGTGTGTGTCACCATGCCTGGCTATTTCCAGTGTGGCTTTGAACTCACAGAGATCCAAATGGATCTCTGCCTTCTGGATGCTAGGATTAAAGGTGTGTGTGCCACCATTTTCTGGCCTCTATATCTAGTGGCCATTCTATTCTCTGTCCCCAGATAAGTTTATTAGGGTGCACAATATTTTGGGGAACACAATATCACTTAATCTATAGGAGACCTGCCTTTTCCTAAACATAGAGGGGGAGAGATTTGGGAGGTAGGGACAGAGGAGGGATGGGGGAAGGACTGGGAGGATAGGAGGTATTGGTGAAATTATTAAGGCCACTACACGTAGTTAAAAGGGAGGTTTATTTTGTGGGGTAACTCACAAGTGAATGGATAGTTTACAGAGTCTTGGAAAGGTGTGGCACAGTATAGTGGTATTCTATTTGTACTGAATTGTGATTTTATTTGTATGTTAATAAATAAAGTTGCTTAGGGGTCAGAGCTATTAGCAAGCCATAGCGAAAGCCAGGGCGTTGGTGGTGCACGCCTTTAATCCCAGCACTTGGTAAGCAGAGCTAGGTGGATCTCTGTGTGTTCAAGGATACAGCTAGCATTGGAGACACACGCCCTTGATCTCAATACCAACCATAGAAAACGTGGGAGGTCTGGACAGAGAGGCAGTGACGAGACAGCCACGTAGTTGTGTTTATAACCAATGAGAAGGAAGAACCAGAACTCTTTATAAATCAGACGCACAGGAAGTAGCTCCCTTTTTTTCGGAGAGCTCTCTTGGCGGAAGAAGCTAGCTAGCGGAAAGCGGGTAAGCTTCGGCTCTGACCTCTTGGGCTTTCACCTTTACATTGGCTCTGTGTTTCTTATTTAATAAGGCGGTCGGTTACATCTACA